>CM067502.1:28551396-28753896 GCA_034509495.1 Acestrorhynchus altus
AGGCTCTAACGTACACTTAGCACAAAAGATGGAACGCTTCATGGATTTGCGTGTCATCCTTTCGCAGGGGCCATGCTAATCTTCTCTGTATCCATCCAATTTTAGTATATGTGCTGCCACAGCAAGGCCTCAGAGGTATACGTTCAGGCTCACATAAACTGCCTGCATGTAAACAAGGTTTCTGGAGAATGCTAGGTTTCAGGGGCTTTACCCTGTCTGCCTGCTAGACTACCAGCCAGCTATTGTATGCATACTGTTAGTACTTGCATACTGACATTTCTCTGCAAGTGACAGTTCACTCACTGCTCTCACAAATGATCAACAATTATTCCCTAAGCATGAATATCTATAAAAGCAGCTTTCAAAAATACAGAATTAGGAAGAGACTGGTTGATTCACTTCATACAGGTACACAGAGTGCTTTTTTATTTTGGTGGATTTACAAGCTAATTCTAGATAGTAATAGTCTTTTCTGGGGGTTTTTTTTCTACACAATTATGTCATGCCTGCCTTCTTGCCTTTTCTTAGACAATCTTAATGTACCTTGAAAGTATATTGTTGTAATTGAAATATAAATAATTATTATTTTTAATATCTTAAATATTTTATTATCTTAAAAATTAATGCTGGAAACACTTTAGATAACATAATTATTTTATATGTTTTTAATGTTTCAGTCATGGGTTCTGTTTGGCCCTATAGAAAACACAAGCAGCAAACTGAATTTTATAAATGTCTTCTGTATTTTTCCTTTTTTAATAAAATTATAAAAATACAAAAAATAAAAATAAAAATAATAAAAAACAATTTCAGGAAAAAAAAAACACTGTACCTCATTTGCTCAAATATATGTATGAACAGCTCAGTCATGTGCACTTTATGCTCATCCATTTTGGGTCTTGTTAATTTCCCAGTTGCACTCTAAGCTTGTGTGCGTTCTCCAGACAAATCAATGTAGATATGGTTTCCATGCACTTTAATTTGCTAACTCTCTAACTGTACTACACAGCCTAAAAGATGTCTAGCAGTTGAAAGCTGTATATATTTCTTCAAGAGTATCAAAGTGAACTCTATGTTTAGCCTTTCTCTTGACTGCAGTTCATCAGCTCTCTCCCAATTTCTCTTATCCCTTGTCTCTTTCCAATACCAAAAGACTCTCCATTCAATCAAAAAGAAAGGAGAATAATGACCAACGTACATAATATTAGGTTGAACCAAGAACTTACTTAATTTACTTTCTACATCCCATCCAAGCTCTCAACCTTTTTTTGTTTTTTATAACAATACATTCCATTTTAACATTACACAAATATATCACAAATATCCATATATCTTCTTTTGGAATGGGTTTTACATGTGAAAAATGAACACTAATTTAACACAACTTTTAAAACTGTCATGCACCCCTCAGTCTCTCTGGACTCCATTTCCTATTATCCTTCAGTTTGGCACCTAACCAATCATATGACTCATACACTTTCACAATCACTTGGGTTCTGATTGCATTTACCTGGTCTGGAGAGTATTTTAGCCAGCCTCTCTGTTTGGTCAGTGTCTTGCTTTGCTTAGCAACCTTAGCACACTACCTAAGGTCATTATTATTAGTCTGTCCTTGTTTGACCCGTTTCTGTTTTCTGACTCTGGCTTTTCGTCTCATCCTGTATTCCATCTGGTTAATGATTGTTTTTTGACTTCGGCCCTGGTTCACCCATTCTGGTATTGTCTCACCTGCATGTTATCAACCTGGACTGTTTGACATTTATCCCATTAAATTACTGTGTTTATATCTGTGTCTGCTTCCCTCTGTCTGGTCATGACAGAAAGCTAGACCAAAAAACAATGGAAACAGCAGATATTGGGAAAATGTTTACAGCTGCATCCTCACAGGGACAGTTGCTAGGACAACTGGACTCTCCTTTCTGGCATTTCTCAGCCTGTGGAGGAGCTTTCTCAGCAGCAACAAAAGCAGCAGGACCAGCTCACTCAGATCCTGACTGGTCTGCAAGCACTGACCACACAGGAGCTGTCCGAGAATATTGACCATTCACCAGCACAACCCGCTTCCCAAGCTCCCTGTCTGTATGCCCGAGCCCTATGACGAAGACCCAGAGAAGTGTGGTGGGTTCTTACTCTTATGTTCAGTGTACTTTATAACTCTCCTCCTAGCTCTGATCAGGCTAAAATAGATTTGTTATCTCGTGTCTCACTGGGAGGGCTCTGGATTGGGCCACCACTGTCTGGGGGTCAATCCAGTCTCTCCCATATCAGAACTTTGTGAGCGGGTTCAGGCAAGTGTTTGATCGCGCGGCTGCAGGTAGATCTACATAAGAGCGTCTGCTGGCTCTCTGGCAAAGTTCTTGCTCCTTGGCCACCTATGCTCAAGATTTCCGCACTATAGTGGCTGGTAGTGGCTGGAATGAGCCAGCTCTCCTTAATACTTACTGGCATGGACTCAAAGACATTTTGACTGAGTTATCTTGTAGAGACTGCAATCTATCCTTGGATAATCTGATGTCCTTTCACACGTTAATGTGGTGAGCATTCCTACCTGTGATTTAACTTCCTCATCCTTTTTTTACCAGTAATAGTTAGCTACCTTAATGTATCTGTAAGGAGCCGCCTGCACCGTGGCTGCCCAGCCACCAGAGGGCAGCCATCCACCAATCAGGGCCACAATCAGCCTGATTGAGATCAGGTGTGTGGAGGCCATTTAAGGCTTCCTCATGTTCCACTCAGTGTGGTGTCTTGGTGTGTCTATGCCAAAACTCTGCCTGAAAGCACCCAGAAATTATCCTCCTTTACAAAAAGGAGCGCTCCTCCACTTTCCCTCCTGTAAAAGGGGAGTGTTGTTTTTCCTTCCTTCTAAAAAAACTTGAACTTTTCAAACTTCCTTCTTTAAAGAGAAGCACTTCTCTATTTTCCCTCCTTATAATCAGGAGTGGTTTTCGGTTGGCCTTTGTCCTCCTTTTGAAGGAGAAGTTTTGTTTACCCTTGTTCCCTCCTCTCTGAAGAGTGGTTTTCAGTTGGTCCCTCTAGGCTCCTGCCAGGTTCATAAGCTGGGTTGCCTACTAATTTTTCCTGGGTGACAAGTTGGCTTACTCGTTAGCGTGTTCGCCTCTCAAGTGCCATTGTCGGGGTTCAAATCCCGTGTCAATTATTTATTTATTTTTTTGTTTTGTTTTTTCCCTTTTCTTCCTTTTCTTTTCAGCGCACTGGTTAAATCCTCCACCAGTGCTCTGTTCATTAAAACTCACAAGCACCTTTCACCCATTTACCAGCCCAGCCTTCTGCTTTTGAGTTCACCCAGCTTCGTCTGGGAGTTACAAACATATAAGGTCTCAACCCTGGTGGGTTTATGTGTCACTTCCCACGTGGGTTGCAGACCAGTAACAGTATCTCTCTGTTTTCCAGCCTTGATCAACTCTGGAGCAGAGGGGAACTTCATCCACCCTTGCATCATCGACAAACTTCACTGTCCCACCAAGTCACTAAAATATCCATTCAACATGATTGCACTGGATAATTATCAGTTGGAGGAGCTCCTATAACCCACCAAACACCTCCACTATTTGTCCAAGCCAGCTTCCTGCATTGTGGGAATCTGTCTTTCTTTGTCACCCCACGATCAGACTACTCCTTTATCCTTGGTCTTCCCTGGCTGGAGACACACAACCCTGTTATCTCGTGGAAACATCATGACAGCCTGTCTTGGTCCCCTTTTTGTCAGACCCACTTTATCAAACATAGCAAACTGGCAGTGGGCTCTACCACAGTAGAGAGTCAAAACCAGTGAACCTGTTTCTATTCCCCCTGAGTACATGGACCTCAAGGAGGTATTTAGGAAAGAAACGGCCACTGATTAGCCTCCACACCATTCTACTGACTGTGCCATTGAACTTGTAGAGGGATCCCCGCTTCCTGTATTGACTACCGAACCTTGAATGATGCCACCAGAAAATTTATCCTCTCCCCCTCATACCAGTAGCTCTAGAACAACTCAGAAGTGCCCAGAATTTCACTAAGCTCGACCTAGACTGGGGGATGAATGAAAAATGGCTTTCATAACCACAAAAGGACACTATGAATATTTGGTTATGAGCTATGGTCTTGCTAATGCACCTTCAGTATTCCAGTCATTCATAAATGACACTTTTAAAGACATGTTTGGTCATTATGTGGTGGCCTATATCGATGATATCTTGATTTATTCCCCAAACTTGGAAAGTCACATTAAACATGTACATTCTGTTCTCCAGAGACTATTAGATAACAAATTGTTTGTGAAATTGGAAAAATGTCAGTTTCCTTTTTGGGCTATGTTGTTACCATTAATGGGGTTACCATGAGCGATCAGAAGGTGGAAGCCATTACTAATTGGCCAGAACCAAAATCCATTAAGGACCTGCAAAGATTCCTTGGATTTGCAAACTTTGATAGGAGGTTCATTATTAACTTCAGTAATAGTAGTATAGCAGTGCCACTCACAGCCTTATTGAAGGGAGCCCCTAAGAGACTTCTTTGGTCTGAACAAGCTGCTGAAGCCTTCTTTCGACTCAAAAAAGCTTTTACTTCCGCACCGGTTCTTAAACATCCCAATCCCAGTATCCCCTTTGTGGTCAAAGTAGATGCCTCTGAAACTAGTGTTGGGGCTATATTTTCTCAGAGGAGAAAAACCTTTCCCTGTGGCTTTCTTCTCTCGTAAACTCAGTCAAGCCGAGCAGAATTATGGTATTGGGAACAGAGAACTGTTAGCTCACATTGGAGGAGTGGCGTCATTGGCTGGAGGGTGCCACACACCCTTTTCTAGGTCTAATAGACCACAAGAACCTGGAATACATCCATTCGGCCAAATGACTCAACTCTCGGCAGGCCAGATGGTCACTCTTCTTTTCACATTTTAAGTTCACTTACCATCCTGGGAGCCATAACATTAAGGTAGACACTCTCTCATGCCTCCATCTATCTACCATGGAAGAGGACACAGATTGTGAACCACCTACCATCCTACCAAACTCTGTCACCGTGGCTCCTATCAGATGGGACATTGATGAAACCATCGAGGCAGTGTTACAAGAACATCCTGGGAAGGTTTCTCCACAGTTCTCACCACTGTGGACTGGTTTTCCAGGTTCGTCAAATTTGTTCCATTCAAATCCCTGCCCACAGCCATGGACAGTACCGAAACTCTATTCGAGCATGTGTTCAGACATTTTGGTTTACCTGAGGATGTACTGACTGATTGTGGCCAACAATTCACCTCCCATGTGTGGATGTTCTTGTTTGAACATTTAGCAGTCAGCGTGAGCCTCACATTAGCATATCACCCCTCAAGCAATGGACAATATGAGCGTACTAATCAAGAGCTTGGCAAGATCCTATGCCTATATTGTCTATTGACTCTGTGACTCTGTTTTTGACATTTATCCAATTAAATTACTGTGTTTATATCTGCATCTGCTTCCCTCTGTCTGGTCATGACACAAACAATCTTCCTTTTCCCTCCTTTTTACCAAGGTCTACATTTAGAACCACATAAAGGATATTTTTCTTTAAAACTAGGTAACTGTAGCCTATGGGTGCTTTACTGTTTTTAGAGCATTTTGCTAACAGAATCATCTTGGCTCTATAATTGCACTGTTGTTGAGTTAAATGTCAGCTTCTAGACATGTGGCTTTATTCAGCCACCAGTGTATCTTTCACTTTAGCTGAGTGGGTTTTTTTTTTCAGATCTATTTAGCATTTCTTTTTGCAACGATTTAGTTTTCTGCTGAGGTTTTTACTTTTTAGTTTATAGCATGGTTGCTACCCTTATGTCTGCAACTTTTTCTTTTATCCTGTTACCAAAACTGGCACATCAAGATTGCATAACCCCCTGAAGAGTCCATGTTTAGTCATCAGGTACAGTGCAAGAATACCTTCTTGACAAGTTGCCAGTCCATTGCAGGGTGCCACACTCAAAAACTAGGGCAAACTTAGCATGACCAATTCACCTACCATGTGCATTACTAGGAGGCAGAAGTAAACCTGGAGTACCTGGAGTACCTGTTAACCCACATAGAGAACACACAAAACTTCTTCTTTTCCAACAATGTGGAGCAAGGAGCAGTGACATACCATCACATCTTCATCTTCCAAAAGTCGATCCAAGTTTGATCCTTGTTTGTTTTATGGAGAAAAACAAATATCTGTAACAACATACATGCTTCCAGGTAGTCTGTATGCTCTGCCATGTTCTCATTTCCATTGACTGACACTGTGCAACACCCTCTGTTGATAACATATTCTGTGACATAAGCTCGAATGGAACCAGTTCAAGAATTAGAGTTATTTTGGAGGAAAAAGTCTAACAGTGACCTGAGAAGGATCAAACCCCAGGCCCCTGGAGATATGAAACATGCACTACTACACTTCTAATTCTTAAGCTGACTTCAGCTGCTGGGTAGACTTATTCAGCCCCAACCCACTAGCATTGTTTAATTCAGTTTCACATGGTGCTGAAATCATAGTTTGGCTAGCTTTTGTGTCTGTTAAGGCTGATATTATGCTGTCAATGTTGCTTTCATTGGGCTCACAAAAACTGAAAAGGAGGATAACACAATCTGTTATGGCTGCTCTTGAGTTTAGGGCAAACCTATTCACAGTTAATACATCTCAGTGCTCCCTCAGCCTGACATGAAGTGTTTGCTGTGAGTCTTTTGATGTTTTCTCTGCTGCGACAGTAATCCTGTGTGTTTCTGGAAAGTATTCACAGTGCTACACTATTTTTGCACATTGTTATGTTTCAGCCTTGCAATCCAAAATGGATTGCAGGGATCACAAGCAGGGATCACAAGCCTGTAGGGTGTCCCATTTCTGATCTAAAGAGTATTTAGAAGCTCCCAGTTTGTTCTCTGTAAACAGCTAAATTCAGTTGATTCAACCTGCATGCTCAACCTGCATGCAGACTCTGACTGATCAGCCAGAGTGGTCTGGAAAAATGACATCACTGACCCAGATTTTGGGTTAAAGAGGAAAATGAAAAAGTAGGGGCTGTTTGCTTTTTCATTGCTCATATAGTGTTCACATTTTTGAATGAAGTCCTGAGAAAGGAAAATACTGATACATACATAAATGACAAAAATAATAAAGCATACTCAGTATACCTGTATACTTTTTTTTATGTTTTTATCTTTGACAATCTAATCATTACAAATAACTGCAAAATTACTGATTTTTCATCTCAGAAACCTTTTGGATGATTAATTTCCTTTACCCATGTAAAGAGTCTTTTAGTCATTATGAGCAACAAAGGCCACAGACCTCCTGAAAATAATGGTATCTGGGATGTCTCACTGTCTCTATGGAAATAACCCACAAACTGGCCCTATGTGTTTAAAGGTTAGGCAGATACTGGTTAATAGTTTGTTGACATCATATTTTAGGTGGTTGCTAGTATGTTGCTTAGTTGTACCTAATCTCTCCGGTGTAGTTTTTAGTATAGTTGGTTGCTATAGTGTTTCAGGTTGTTGGTAATGTAGCAGTTAATGTACTTAATTTTGTATTAACACACCAAAATTGCTTGTGCACTCAGAAATTATGTGGGGATACTTTTAATTGCTGGGTAGTCCCTTGACACGCTACATCTAGGCAGGGGAAAGCCACCTGCAGGTACACTACTTGTCGTTTCCCTCCCTCTCCTTCTGGGGCATCTGGTTTCAATGCTGGTGGCATTCAATGTGGCTGATTCTAGCTTTGTCCCTCTGCATGGATCACTTCTCAACAGTTAGAAGGTAACCATGGTTATGGTGCTGTACTGAACATTTATAACTTAATTATTATTATTATTATTATTATTATTATTATTCCATTTGTAGCTTTGTTGGCTCTTGTCTTTATTGCTGGTCCAATGTTTGTGTGTCTCTACACATTTCAGGTAACTGAATTTTAGCAAACTATAGCGCTGTATGCCAGTAGGAATACACGAAGTACCCATTCTTATGATGGCTATCATTAGGTTTGAGATTTGTGGTTTTACTGCAGCCAAGCTATTGTTGAGTAGACTGATTTGTGTAGTGGAATCCCTATTACCTGTAGTGTAGAGCACTTTGGGTGTCATAGAGGTGTGCAGTGTGGTCACGTGTATTTTATAGTGTAGGAGGACTTTTTTCCCCAGCCCTGTTCCTTTCGGATGTGGTTTTACTAAAATATATATATCCATAGAATATTAAATTCAATTTTGTTACTCCTTTTATCTTAATTGTGTCTGTGTCTTCAAGGGGGCCCTTGTCCAGACCTGTAATGTGTAAATTTTAAATAATTATTAATGAACTTTGATTAAGTGTTGGAAGTATGTCTCTGGTGTCCAAGTGTGTTTGAACCTGGGTGTCTTTCTATTTGGGCCTTGAATGCCAGTTATATTTCCTAGAGCTGAGAGCCCCCTATGTGGTATAGTTGTGCTTATCAATTTACTCCTGCACTGCATCACACTAAAGCATTACACTCTGTATGGGGAGCATTATGTCATTTATTCCTATTGGGATTATTAATCCAATCCAAAATAGTATATAAACACAGCTCTCTCAGTTACACAGAACATTCTGGATTTGTTGTGGTGTCAATATCTATAGTATAATTTAGCAGATGCATAATAGCTGTTCATAACAGCTGTTTTACTGTCATATCAATCATTATTGAGCTGGTCTGCTCAAATGTTTCTTCCATATTAATTACATTGTGGGCTCTGTCATCTGTCTTCAGATGGGATGGTTCATCATCCTTCTGACAGAGTCACTGATGACCACTCTGAAAGGGAGAGAACATTAGTCAGAGTACTCTGAGAAGGCCAGGACATAGACTTTAATCCATTAAAGCTGGCTAGCTCCATTGTCCACTTCATCAAAGGCAGCAGCTGTCAGAGGGACACACTTTCAATAACACTGGTGGATATTTCTGAATCTACATGGGTGCTGTCATCCTACAAAACCATGGTCAATCTGGGCTGAAGAGGGCATGTGGAGGACACCTGAGAACAAAATAAACAAATAAAACATGACTGCAGACATTCTGGAGTGACCTCCACCACTGATCCTTATAACAAAGTCAGATCAATTAATAAGACACTCAAAAATCAGTTTAACATCCAGAAGAGGCAAGATGAAGCATGAAGAAATATTCTGCTCTGAAAACAAGGATTCAAGGAGATTTTATTATCATTCGCATCACATGTGGTATATGAGGTGGAATGAAATGATGAACTCAATGTCAATATATATATATATATATATATATATATATATATATATATATATATATATATATAGTATTGATTATTATATTATTACTTATTCATTATTATTGTTATTATTAATAATAATACATGCAGTGCAACAAGAGTAGATGGGATTAAATATAGCAGTTTATGAGTAAAGTGAAAGAAAAATAGCATCATGTATAAAGTGTTAAGTGTCCAGATAAAGTGTCAAGCAGTGGTTCTCTAGTTAGAATTTGAGAGTGTTACAACTTCAAGGAAAAAGCTTTTCCTGGTGGTTTGACACTTAATGGTCTGCAACCTCCTGCCTGAGGGGAGCATGGCAAAAAGTGTGTGTGATGGGTGAGTGGAGTCCTTCATGATGCAGGTAGCCCTCTTACTCCATCTGGAGGTGTAAATGCCCATGGTGGTGGGGAGACTGACTTGGAGCATCTTTCATGCCACACACTGATGCTGGAGCACAGAACACTCTCCATTACACATCTGTAAGGAGGGGAGGACTCACCTCATAAGCTTGAGGAAGTACAGCCACTAATGTATCTTCATTATCAGTCTGGAAGTGGTATTTCCCCAGGTGAACTTGTACTAGGGGAGTGGTAGGCAGGGTATTGTACGGCTCTGTATGCATCTCATATGTTGTTAAGCCGCTTCCCTGGGCTTTCCCAAAAATCTGATTACAGTCTGCATGAAAGAGCGGCATGCCATTGATCTAGAAAATCATTGCTGTAACCAAACTGTAACCAAAGTTGGGTTTGGCTAAAAGTCACACATTTAAAGAGTGAAGTTGAGCTTGAAGCCGATTGAAAAGGCATTTGAAACTTGGTGTTCACCAGGAGTCTGAGAAGCCATAGCACTACTACACACCATCTTAGAACAAATGATTAACCTTGGTAGATGTTACTTATGACAAACCTAGGTGGTTAATATGGTGTTTCTAAATGGTTCAGATATGGATTTCTATATCAATCAGCTATACTGTTTGCTATACTGTTGGTAGGTGATTCCAAAAACTAGGTTTTTGCTATATCTTCAGTGACTGTCATGGTATTAGTAAGTGGCTGCTCTACGGATGAGAGCAACACATCTGGGTACTTTGCCTTTGCATAATGCTCTGCCCCTTTATAGATGACAATAGTCTGTTTAATTTGACTGGTGGTAAATATAAATTTATAAGGCATTCTCAAATTATTTGCATAAAATAAGCACCCTGTATAAAGAGCTGCTCATGTCAAGGCCACCCAGCCATCTACTAATCATGGCAATCATCCTGATTAAGATCAGGTGTGTGGAGACTATTTAAAGCTTCCTCAAGTCCCACTTGGTGTGGTGTATTTGTGTCTCTATGCCAAAAGTCTGCCAGTAATTTCACAGTATTCTCCCTTATCTCCTACCTTTTAAAAGGAGTGCTGCTCTATTTTCCTTTCTTTAAAAGAAGGAGTTCAGCTCTACTTTCCCTCCTTTAAAAAGAATGAGAGCTTCTCTAATTTCCCTCCTTAAAAACAAGAGCTGTTTATTTTTAAAAACAGGAGCTATTTTGAGTTCACTTTTACCCTCTATTAGGGAAGAGTAGTTTTGATTTCACATTTCCTCCTCCTAACTCTCCTCATGAGTGGTTTTCAGTTTTCCCCCCTTGTCTTCAGCCAGGCTCCTAAGCTGGGTATGGGGCCTCCTCAATTCCAAGACCTTTAGTAAACAAGACAGAGGTGCTCCCACCTCATCACTAAGCAATTGACCTCCTACCTGGCACCACCCCTCCTAGGGGTACTCTCTTCTCCCTCTCTGGCTCAGAGAGGGCTGCAATGGAGAAATATGTCCAGGAGGCTTTGGCGCAGGAGTTTATCTAGACCTCTTTCTCTCCTGCTAGGGGGGGGTTCTTTTTTGTAGGCAAAAAAAGATGTGATATGCACCCCTGCATTGATTACCAGGGATTAAATAAAAAGACACTCAATGACTGGTAATCCCTTACCCTTATGACTACAGCCTTTGAGGCACTGCAGCAGGAGTCTATCTTCACTAATTTGGACCTCTGCAGTGCCTCCAATCTGGTCTGGATCAGACTGGGAGAGGAATGGAAGATGGCTTTCATCACCCCCATAGGCCACTACAAATACCTAGCTATGCCCTTTGGGGTGATGAATGCTCCAGCCATCTTCTAGTGCCTCATACAGTTCAAGCGAGCTGACATCTGGGTTGTAGATTGTTGCTATGTCTTTGCTGGCGATTGAGTTATACCAGTGAGATGCCTAAGAATAAGAATGCTCTTTGTTCTCTGAAACAATGTCCTGAGTCCTTCCCTCTGTTGGTGCTTCAAGAGTTACTCAAGCACGTAGCTCACTGCTCTGATGTACACCCTTCTATGTTATAGATGTGACTGTGAAAAAGACAGAAGTCACAAGAGGGTATGGGAAGGGAGGAGTTGTCTACTCTGGTGACACTCCTTCAGCTCCCCCCTCCACAATACCAATTAATGGTGGCCCCCTCTCCTTCTCCTCCTTGTGCTTATATCCACAGGTGGAAGAGATTGAGAGTAGTGTGAATAAAATCTCTGCTCCATTTGTACAGATTGGATCTAAAATGTATCAAGTGAGACCTCCCAACATCACTGACATTAAGAACATTTGTGATTCTCTCCCTGATCCATCTAATGCTCATGCTTTTCTGGATGCTTTGAAAGGTTGTACTAAGTATGCACAGCTTACTGGACCTAAAACCATTCTCACTCATTGCTTGAAACATGGACTCACAGAACCTGAGTTAATTGAAGGTGTTCCTTCTCTGTCTTTTGGTAATGATGAATTGCCTAATTCAAATGCTTAAGGTGCATGGGCATATTATTGGAGTGTTTCTGATCATCTTGAGCAGTTCTACATGGAACTTAGAAGTTTCCTTATGGGATTGAATGTCTCTAGTCATGATTTGACTAGATATGGCTACTGCCTGTAAGCAAGAGCCAGGATAATCTTGCTCTGCATTTGTTTTTTGCTTTACTAATGCATGGACTGATCAAGCAGGACTGGATGAAGAGACAGCAGCTGAGAGAAGTCTCTTTGTGGTAACCTGATTGCAAAACATGTGTCATGAGCATGCACAGACTCTCCAGTGAACTACTGAGAATCTTTTGGCAAAACACTCCTCAGAATTGGCTAAGAGGATGCGTGAATTGGAATCTAATGGAGCTCTCCCTGTCTCCTTAGCTCAGGTCCCAAGCAAATCAGTACTCATGGAATGTCATTACTGTCACAAGAAGGGCAATTTCTTACATGAGGTTCACAAGAGTTTGAGACATGAGAATAAGCAAAAGGGGAATAATGGTGTGGGACAGGGTCAAAATAATCAACATGGGACTCAGTATCCTACCTCTTCACAGCCTTCCCATGATAGTCGGAATGTGGTTCAGTCTCCTGCCACTCTTTTAACCAGGGTAAGCTGACCATGAAAGCTTCACAGAATATGTGTATGTTTACTAACATGATTGGACATGCAGATCTGGATGTGTCGATTCCAGAATGCCTATCAGACCTTCCAGCTTCCCTGTGGGTGTCCCATAAGGACAATGTGGGCTTCATTGAATCTCCACCTTACAGGGCCAATTTGAAGCAACAGACACCTGTTGCGACAACATCATTTTACATCACACCTATATCAATCCTGTTCGGAAGCCAGGGGGCAAAGGCTGGCAATTTTCACAAGATCTGAGACAGATCAATGACCTCATCATACCCATTGTGCTGCTGGTGCCTGATGTGTCTGCAATTTTGACTTAAATTCTAGCTAGTCATCAATATTTCAGTGTTGTGGACATTTATTCTGCATTTGTGTCAGATACTCAACCATTGTTTGGTTTCACTTTTCAGGGTAGGCAATTGACATGGCGACATTTGCCACAAGGGTACCATGACTCCCCTGCTGTGTTTGCTGCTGTTGTAGGAGACACATTGGCTTTCTGGTCTGCTCCACTGGACTCCATAGTCATAAGTTATGCTGATGACATCTTGATGTCTTCTAAGACTGAGAAACAGTGCCAGAAGGGGTCTTGTGCACTGCTGGAACATCTGGTGAAATGTGGCTTCAAGATCTCCCTTGCAAAACTTCAATGGTGCAAACCCTATCTGGGGTTTGTTCTTTCTGCTGGTGAGCATCGACCTTCTGATGATGGTCGATCTGTCATCCGTGACATTCCTCCTCCAGTCACAAAACAGGCCATGCTGAGCTTCCTTGGCCTGGTGAACTATTGTTGTCAGTGGGTACCAGACTGTTCTGCTCATGATAAAGCTTTGAGACAAGCTTGTTCAAAAGACTGTCCTGATAAGCTTGTATAGACTGAGCAGATGTATCATGCATTCAAACATCTGAAAGCTGCTCTGTGCTCTGCTTCAGCTCTGGGACTGCCCAATTTTGCATTGCTATTCCACCTGTATGTCTCAGAAAATGGCTACACAGCAGCAGGGTTCCTTGCCCAAGATCATGACGGTAGTTACCGTCCCATTGCCTACCTCTCTAAGTCTCTTGATTTGATAGTACAGGGCATGCCAGCTTGTCTTCAAGCTATGGCTGCCTGTGCAATGATGGTTAATGCTGCAGAGAAATTGGTTTTGTCACATCCACTGACTTTGCACACATCTCACCAAGTGATAATTTTGAATAACATTAAAACACAACACATGACTACTCAGCAACATTCAGGTTATGAGGCCATTCTGTGCACTACTCAGAATCTTTCCATCAGGTCAAACACAAAACACCCCTGCTTTTCTTCTATAATCGCTTTTTGTCATCAGCTTCATCTGATACACCTGTTGATGATTGTTTAGAACTGATTCATGAATCATCCATTTTTCAATCTGATCTTTCAGCCACTCCTTTAGAAGGAGGTCATCACATCTTTGAAGATGGCTTGTGTTTTAAACCTTTTGATTCAGAGTTCCATTGCTGTTACTCAGTGTGTTCTCTCCCTAATTACATCTGGGAAGCCTAGTCTCTCATTCAAGTCTGCTCAAGTAGCAGAATTGATGGCACTTGGCGTGTATCCACTGTGGTGATGAATTTGTATAGCCAGAGTCTGGCGTGCATCCACTGTGGTGATGAAATCGTCAGAACCACAGTTCGTGTCACTGTGATCCTAGTTGTTGGTGGACCATATGCCGCCTTGCCCACATTTTGTGGATTCAATGTCTTGACCAGGACTGCATCACATGGAACAAATGGGTGAGTAGGCTTGTCTGCGGGCATAGGGAGTGAACAAGAGACATTACCATGCACACTGTTCAGTTTCTCAATCAAAAATTGGGTATGCTCTGCCACAAGGGTGTCCATGTCACCTGTGAAAGAAACACCAGGATTACCTCTGACATATGGAGTAGTAAAAGGTCTACCAAATATGACCTCAAAAGGGCACAATTTAGTTGTGGTACTGGGTGTCATTCTAATCTCACACAATACAGCAGGCAACAAATCCAACCATTTCTTTCCTGTTTCCATTATCACTTTAGTAAATCTTTCTTTCACTGTGCGATTCATTCTTTCTACGACACCTGAAGATTGAGGATGATATGGTATGTGGAACTTCCACTCAATACACAAGTAGGTACACAGCTTCTGAGTCACCTTAGACACAAACGCTGGACCCTGATCTGAATCAATCACAAGTGGTACTGTACTGGATACAAGATGTTATATTTGTTCTGCATTTCCACATAGTTCTGCCAACTGCCAAGCACATCATGCTGCTCATGTCACTTTTGGTAAATCCCTGTGTTATAGTGTATATGGTAAAGTTAGGTGTATGCCATGTCATTTCTGGCTCCAGAGTGTCATTTTCATATCCAGGTATTAGTGGTACTAATTATGTAGTTGATTGGTATTGGATTTGTGGTAGTTCTGCTCATGACTCTCTACCTGAGTCATGGAATGGTCATTGTGCTTTCGCTCCCTTAGTCTCTCCTATACAGATAATTGCTGGATCATCCTTTGTTGTTAAGAATCCTAGAGTGCCTAGTGCACATTGTCGTAGATCTATAGAACATTATTTAAGTCTAAATGGCATTGCTTCTGGACATCTCTTATTTCACCCTTTGGGACGCTTGAGCAATGGCATTTGATAGACAACTTACATTAAAATTTGTGTAGATTCATTAATCATTCTGTAGACATGGTAAATGGTATTAAGTCTGAAATAACTTCTTTGAGATTGCTTGCAGAACAGAACCTTGCCTTGGATTTGTTATTAATTAAGGAAGGTGGGGTTTGCCATGTTATTGGCACTGATTGTTGTACTTTTGTTCTGGGTAATGATGCCCCTGAAAGGAATATTACTTTAGCTCTGAATAAGATGAAAGATGTTGCTGTGTCTATGGTGAAGGAGGAAGTCATGAGTTCTGTGTGGGGTAGTTGATACAGTATGCTTGGGTTCTTGACTCCTTATATTTATTCTATTATGCCGATTATTATCTTAGTTGATTTGTATATTTGGGCCTTGTTTGCTTTCTTGTCTGAGGTCCTTTATTATGCAGATGATAGATTATAGCTTTAATTACTCTTTTGCTCTGTTGACCTAGTAGTTATACTGATATTTGATTTCTATCTAAACCTATGAATTGATGCTGCGATTCCTTAGGAATCAAAGAGGGTAATTGTTAGAGTCTGTTGTCTGTGCATAATATTAGAGCACGCCTATGTATGGTGTTATTTCATGGGATTCTTGTGGGGCCCTTATAAGAGCGGGTCCAAGTGAGCTGACATCTGGGTCATAGATTATTGCTATGTCTCCACTAGTGACTGAGTTATGTCTCTATTGGTACCATTGAGGTCAGGCCTAGCTGATTGTAGATCTGCTGTACAGGCCTGGTCGTGAACTCTCAACTGTTGATTAACGAGACCCACTCATCACCTGTTAGATTCTTTTCTCAGGTCGCTTTGACTGTCTTTAGACCTCACCAGAGTGTCACCCATTTTTTGTTCAACCACTCAGGTCTTTTCTTTTCTTTCTGACCAATCATATGATTATGCAGTGGCAATGATGTATGCCTTTTGTCTCCTTAATTTATATATACTTTTCTATCCTGACCAATAAATGGGAAAACATCTGAGTACAGACATGTCTCTGTGGTTATTGGAGTTAACCCAGCACGCTGCAGGCCAGGGAGGACGGAAGTCTTTGCTGAGTGCCAACTTAGTGTTGAGGTCGAACCCAGGGAACCGAGTCATGGTTTCTCTAACACTATGGAATCCCAAGTGGCTGATAAGTGGTTGCTATAATATTCCAGATGGTTGCTATAATATTCCAGACTTGCTAAATCTGTGCAAGGTTGTTGATAGTTGATTTCTTGGATCTTTGGATGGTCACCAGGTATTTGCTTAGTTGTTGCTATGAAAATTTAAATGGTTTCTAGGGTGTAAGCAGAGGACTGCTATGGTATCTGTGGTGGATGCAATATGGATGTTGAAAGGTTGTTGCTATAGCATGTCAAGTGAAGGTGAGTGGTTGATATGGTAGCTCAGGTGGATGCAAGCAATTAGACTTGAATGGAAATTAAGGCACATCAGTTTGTAAATAAAGTCCAGTCACAGAAATTGAACATAGGCCCACTTCAGGTTCTGTCTAAAGTGCTATGGTGATTAATAAATGACCAGAATCTAATCCATCCCCTCCATACCTTGCTGCTACAACCAGGCTCAGCAGATGAGACAAAAAATAATTAAGTGCTGCTTCCATGTGTGGAATCAGTGGAAATAATCACCCTATTCATGGTCCACACACTTCTGTCACACTGAGATTTTCACTCCAATCCACACACACTCACACCAATAGCTAAATAGACCTGCTCATTATTACTGGCAGCACACCAGTTAAAACCACCAGAAAGTGAAGCATCTGATACCAATGCTACTGTACTTGTGTATTATGTATGGATTCAATCACTGATCCCAGTTTTACCAGTGTTATTGGGTTCATCCAGACTTGTAGTTAATACAGATTAAAATGTGAGACAGCAGATAATTCACTGGGAGTACTGGTTATGGTCATTGATGATACTTCACTGTGGTAGACTAGCACAAGCTAATAGGACAATCATAATTAAGTCACACTGATTTTGTGCAAAAAAGAAACTGGAGTTAATCACTTTCATTATTGGATTAAACATATGATCATGTTTTTCCAGCAATATTCTTGTTCCAGGCTTTTCCTTTATCTGTCCTGAATATTGGACAAATGGGCTAAAATGGAGTGGAGGATTGAAGGTGTTGAGTTGGGATAGAGGTATTGAGTTGGAGGTCTTAAGTTGAGGTTGCAGGTATTGAATTAGATATGTTGAGTTGATGTTGAAGTTGGATTGGAAGTGTTGGGATGGAATTGATGAATGGGGGGGTGAGTTGGAAGTTTGAGTTGGGTTGGAAATTTTAAGTTGAAGGTATTCAGTTGAGTTGAAGTTGAGTTGAGGTTGGAGGTTTTGAAATGAATGTGCTTAGTTGGGCTGGAGATGTTGACTTGGAGTTGTTGCGTTGGAATTGAGATATTGTGTTGAGGTCTGGATTTGATGTTGGAGGTGTTTAGTTGGGTTGGAAGTGTTGGGACTGAGGTCATTAGTTGGAGGGGTTGAGATGGAGATGGTGAGTTGAGGTTGGAGGTGTTTAGCTGGGTTGGAGGAGATAAAATGGAGGGATTAAGTTCAAGTTCTTGAGTTGAGGTTGGAGATGTTGGGATGGAGGTGATTAGTTAGATAAGTTTAGTAGAATTATGCTTTTTACCTAGAACACACCCCATAATAAACTCTTTACCAATTACCACACCTTTTATTTATTTCTTTATTCATTTATTTATTTATGAAGACACTCCAGAAAATGTTTCTGCATAAATTTTCAGTGTTTAATTATATGATAATTTAATCCATTCTGAATTCCAGAGGTCAACTGTCCTGTTAAGTAATTGGAGGAGAAGCTGAAAGCCACAGAAATACATATAGTGATGAAGGAACAGGGAATGCTGCAGCTGGTCAAGTGTGACTAGACATTGCGTTCATGTACTTTATATATCTTTTTCTTAATTTCTGTGTGTAGTGAAGACTAACGGTTCATCTCTGTGCCCAAGCAGCACCTGTGTTTTAGGGTTGGACTGGAGCTGCTTGGGTAGGTTGAAGGTGTTTGGATTTGGAGGTTTTAAATTCTGATGTTAAATTATGGTTGGAAATGGGAGTTGAGGTTGGAGATGTTGACATTGAAGGTGTTAAGATGGGTTGGAGGCGTTGAGTGGGACTGAATGTGTTAAAGTAGGGCTCGTAGAACTGTGTTGTTGAGTTACAATTAGAGATTGTAAGGTGAGGGTAGAAGTGATAAGGGAAGGTTGAAGGTGTTTGTTTTAGGTCAGACATGAGTTGTGGAGATGTTGAAGGTATGTTGGAGTTGTTTCATGTTGGAGGTATTGAGTTATAGTTTGTGATGTTGAGGTTGGAAGTGTTTAGTTATGGTGTTGAATTACATTTGAAAGTGTTTAGTCACATCTGGGGCTGTTGAGTAGGGTTTAAGGTGTTTGAGATGTGGAGTGCAATTTGGAAATGTTAAATTGTGTTGAATTATGGTAAGAGACATTGATTTGAGATTGAAGGTTAGAGGTGTTGACACTGGAGATATGGAAATGGAATGTAGGTGTTTATTTGGACATATTAGTCTGTGATGTTGAGTTACAAACAGATGAGATTGGAGGTGCTAAATTGAGTTGGAGATTAGGTGGGCATTAGAAGTGTTAGAAGCAACTGTTGAGCTGAGTTGAGTTAGACATGTTGAGTTGTGATGAGTTGGAGGTATGTTATTGGAGATGTTGAGTTAGGTTGTGACAGATTTGGAGCTGTTGAGTTTTAGTGTCAGGTTACAGTTGGAAGTGTTGAGGTTGGAGATATGTTGCTATAGTTATTAAGTTTAACGTGTTGGGTTATGGTTGAAGATGTTCAGTCAATTTGATGGTGTTGGGCTATGGTTGGAGATGCTGAATTGAGTTGAAGGTGTTGGGTTATGGCTGGAGATGTTTAAGTGAGTTGAAGCTGTTGTGTTATGGTTGAAGATGTTGAGGTTGAAGCAGTGTTATATTCAAGCCCACCTTCTCTCTCCATACACTGAAGCTGTAGTGCACCCTGGTATGAAACTAATGCTCACACTGAACATAAAGCAGAACTGAACTCCATCAGTCACTCTGGATTGTATCCAGCTCATCTGCTCTTCACCTCCTCCTCCTCTCTGATCCAGGCCCAGCAGGTGGAACTAATGACCACAGGGGATTTGTGCTGAGGGGACGAGATGTGGCAGAGATTTGTGCTGTGGAACCTGATTACTTATAGATAAGCTACTCGGAGAAGCCTTGAAACTCCAAGACTGTGTGTGTGTGTGTGTGTGTGTGTGTGTGTGTGTGTGTGTGTGTGTGTGTGTGAGTGAGAGAGAGAGAGAGAGAGAGAGAGAGAGAGAGAGAAAGAGAGAGAGAGAGAGAGAGAGTTTGTGTGTGTGTGACGGAGTCTCTGTCAGGTAGATGACAGTGATTCTGTTAGGAAGTAAATAAAGTGAATCTCACAACAACAAAACAACAATCTGAATGGAACAGAAACGTTCTCTAAACACATCTCTCTACATCAACCTCTCCATCTCTCTTTCTCTACACCTCTCCATCCCTCTTTTATTCTTTCTCTCCCTCACATCCTTTCCTTTCTCCATCCATCTCTTTCACAATCTTTCACTCTTACTATCTATGCCTCCATCTACCCCCTCACCACAATTATTCATCTTTCTCCTTCTCCCCTTCCATTTCTCCATCCATCTCTCCATTTATCTATCCTTCCCTCTCCACCCATCCATTCCTCCTTGTATCTCCCTTCATCTCTCCTCTTACCATTCATTTCTCTACATCTATCTCTCCCTCACCTCAATCAAACTCTCTCCCTCCACCCTTCCATTACTCCATATCCATCCATCTCTCCACATCCATCGCTCAATGCCATTTACCCATCTCTCATCCCACCATCTCTCTTCTACCAGCCATCATTCCATTTTTCCATCTCTCACGCTCCCTCCATCCATCTCACCATCTCACCATCAATTTCTCTCCATCTACCTCTCCCTCACACCAATCATCCATTTCTCTCCTTCCACCTTTCAATTGCTCCACCCTTCTATATCTCCATGCATATTTGTCCCCCTCCACTTCTCCATTTATTCATCCCTATTTCCCTATATCTATATCATAAAATTAGTAAGAAACTCCATAACTCCTTCCACAGTACACCTACTGCTTAACTTATCATGACCAACACTAGTGGTCATTACTCAGCCATAATGTCCCTCATTGTCTGAGAAGGACCAGACGTTATCTCCAGGAAAAGCCTTGTATACACTCCACAGCAGCTTCTTGGTGTGATGAGTCCCACGTGACTCCATCATTCTATTCACCTCCAACTAGCCCCTGATTACAGCACAACTCCACTTCTTCTTCTTTTGGCTGCTCCCTTTAGGGGTTGCCATAGCAGATCATTTGCCTTCATCTTGGCCTATCCCCTGCCTCCTCTACTGTTACACCAACCATCTCCATGTCCACCTTCACTACATCCATAAACCTTCTCTGAGGTCTTCATCGTCTCCTTCTGCTTGGCAGCTCCATCTCCAACATTCTTTGTCTGATCTATCCACTATTCTTCCTCAACACATGTCCAAACCATCTCAACCTGGCTTTATCACCAAACTGCCCCACCTTCACTGTCCCTCTGATATGCTCATTTCTAATCTTGTCCATCCTTGTCACTCCCAATGAAAATTTCAGCATCTTCATCTCTGCCACCCCAAGCTTAGCCTCCTGTCTTTTAGACAGACCCACAGTCTCCAAACCATACATCATAGCAGGCCTCACTACTGTCTTGTAAACCTTCCCTTTCACTCTTGCTGCTATCCTTCTGTCACACATCAGCCCTGACACCCGTTTCCACCCACTCAACCATGCCTTTACCCTCTTCTTCACCTCTTTTCTGCACTGTCCATTGCTATGGATGGTAGACCCAAGATATTTGAAGTCATCCACCTTTACAACCTCTACTCCTTCCACCTGCCTCCCTCTCATTCACAGACATGTATTCTATCTTGTCTCTACTGACCTTCATTCCTCTCCTCTCCAGTGCAAACCTCCATTTCTCTATGTTCTCTTCCACCTGCTCTCTACTCTCACCACAGATCACAATGTAATTTGCAAACATCATGGTCCATGGAGCCTCCTGTCTGACCTCATCTGTCAACCTGTCCATCACCATTGTAAACAACAAGGGGCTCAAAGCTGATCCCTGATGTAACCCTACCTTTACCTTGAAACCATTTGTCACTCCAACTATACACATCACCACTGTCTCATTATCCTCATACATGTCCTGCACCACCCTCATATACTTTTCAGCCTGACTTCCTCATATAGTACCACAGTTCCTCTCTTGGCACCCTATCATATGCCATCTCTAGATCTACAAAAAAACAATGTAGCTCCTTCTGACCTTCTCTGTACTTCTCTACCAACATTCTCAATGCAAAAATTGCATCTGTAGTACTCTTTCTGGGCATGAAACCAAACTGCTATTCACTGATCTGAACCTCTTGCCTTAGCATTGCTTCAAAAACTCTTTGCCATACCTTCATTGTGTGGCACATCAACTTTATACCTATGTAGTTACTGCAGCTCTGCACATCACCCTTGTTCTTAAAAATGGGGACCAGTACATTACTTCTGCCTACACTTCCACCTTAATAATTCTCTGCACTTTCTGATCCACTATCTGTCCTATCCTCCTATCTCTCTCATTTTCCTCATTCATTAGCTTTTCAAAGTACTCCTTCAATCTACTCAACACTCTTTGTTCACTCACTAGTACATTTCCCTCTCTATCCTTCATCAACCTAACCTGCTGTACATCCTTTCCAGTTCTATCTCTCTGTTCAGCCAAATGATACAAGTCCTTTACTTCTTCTTCACTGTCCAGACTCATCATAAGCCTGAGCCTTTGCCACCATTCTATTCACTATGCAACTAGCCTCACAGTACTCCTGCCTACTTCCTTCATCTCTCTGGATATCCTACTTTTTCTTAGCTGCTGTCATCTTCTGAATACTCTCCTGGACTTCGTCATCCCACCCCCAACTTTCCTTGTCTTTTTTCATCTGATCAGAGGAAACACCCAACACATTCTTGCCAGTTTCTCTGACCACCTTAGTTGTACTTTCCCAGTCCTAAGGTAGCTCCTTACTGCCCCCTTGGGCCTGTTACAACTTTTCCCTGAACAGCCTATAACCATCTTCCTCCTTCAGCTTCCACCATCTAATGTTTGTCTCTGTCTTCACTCTCTTCCTCTTCTTTGTTTCTAATCTCATTTTACAGACAAGCACCCTATGCTGCCTTCCTATACTCTCCCCTGCCAAAACTTTACAATCTCCAATCTCTTTTAGGTTGCCTCTCCTGCTAAGAATATAATTCACCTGTGTGCACCTCCCTCCACTCTTGTATGTCACCCTGTTTTCTTCACTCTTCTGAAAATATGTGTTCTCTATTTATCCATCCTTCCCTCTCTCCATCCATCCTTGTAAAATTATCTAGTGAATTATACAACAGACTCCCAAAATCCACCCATCCTTCCCCCATCCCACCACCTACCCTTTCCTTTCTCCATTCATCTCCCTCCCTCCATTCCTCCATGCATCTCTCCCTTCAATTTTACTCCATTCATCCACCCCCTCTTTCCCACTATCTCTCCATCACCCACCCAAAACTTTACAATCTCCAATCTCTTTTAGGTGGCATCTCCTGCTAAGAATATGATCCACCTGTGTGCACCTCCCTCCACTCTTATATGTCACCCTGTGTTATTCACTCTTCTGAAAATATGTGTTCCATTGTCTTTGCAAAATCTAATCTAATTTCTGTCTTTCACACCATATATGCCCAGCACCTCTTTTTCCTCTCTGTTCCCTTCACCAACATGTCCATTGAAGTCTGCACCAATCACCAATCTCTCCTCTCTAGGGATACCTTCTACCACTTCATCCATCATAATCCAAAATTTCTTTCTCCTCTAACTGACAGCCAACCTGTGGTGCATATGAACTGAAAACATTCAAAATTACACCATCAATTTCCAACTTCAAACTCATGATCCTCTCTGACACTCTCTTTACATCCAGAACACTTTTCACAAGTGTTTTTCTTTAACCGAGCAGGTATGGCAGTCATATTTGTGATCCACATCATAGTTTTGGTACAAGTTTTACGCTGGATGCCCTTCCTGATGCAACCATTTCTCCGAGCTTGGGACCGGCACCATAAGTACACAAAGTACACCCCTAATGGGTGGTTTACAGCACAACTCCAGTAGTCAACCTAAACTCTGTAAACTGGGTCTGTTCAAAGTTTCCTAGACAGTAGAGATAATTACTCCAATTATAGCTGGATCAAACATTTTTAAACTTTACAACTTGAGACCAATTCTGTGGGATGTTATTGTAGATTGACTTACTTTTATACTTTTATATATATTTTCAAGAGATCCTAGACTTCTCCAAATTGTCTTTGAGATATAGTAATTCAGAAAATTTACAAATTTGTATTAATTACACTGTTTTTATAAGACAAAGTGCTTGTGCCTACAATACTTTTTTGCTTTTAAAGAATAAACACTATAGCTCAGAAATCCAGACAAGGACATTTAGAATAATAAGTAAAAGCAATAGACAGAGGTCAATATAAGATAAAAACCTGAATATCCTCTATTATTTGTGTTTTTTTACAGTTTTATACAGTACAATTTATACAGTGCTTCTGGAAAGTATGTACACTTTACTTCACATTTTGCATAGTATGTTACATTATGTTACAGCCTTATTACAAAAATTAAATTAAGTTTCCACAATGACAAAGTGAGAATTTTCTTTGAAATTTTTGCAAATGTATTAAAAATTTAATGTACATAAGCATTCACAACCTTTGCCATGAACCTCAAAATTGAGATCAGGTGCATCTTTTTTCCACTGATCTTCCTTCAGATGCCATTACAGCTTGATTGGAGTACACCTGTGGTCAATTTGATTGCACATGATTTGGAAAGACACATACCTGTTTATATAAGGTCCCATAGTAGATAGTACATGTCAGCACACAAACCAAGCCAGGAAGTCTAAGGAATTGTCTGTAGACCTCTGAGACAGAATTGTATTGAAACACATATTTGGAAAAAAAACAATCCAAATAATTTCTGCTGCATTGAAGGTCCTAATGAGTGCAGTGGACTCCATCATCAGTAAATTGAAGAAGTTTGGAACCATCAGGACTCTTCCATGGTAGAAGGGCCTTAGTCAGGGAGATAGAGAAAGGAGAACCTTCCAGAAGGACAACAATCATGCCTATATTTTAAAGTGGTCAGATGGAAGCCACTCCTTTGTAAAAGGCACATGACAGTCCATCTGGAGTTTGCCAAAATATACCTCAAAAAACTCTCAGACCATGAGAAAATGAAATTATCCAGTCTGATGAAACAAATATCAAGTTTGTCATCTAAGATGTTGCCACAGAGGTGTTTTTTCTTAAGGTTCACCATCTTTCTTTCTTGCAGTTAAGTTTATTTTTCTGTTTGCATAGTGTTTTTTTTATCTGCAACCACAATAGAAACCAAACTTTTGGCACTTGTGCTGGTTTTTATGCTACTTTTCTCTCTGTTTTCAACCAAGCACAACATCACCTACAAGTTGCGGAAGAAGAAACAGGGGAGCCAGACTGGAGCCCTGTGTTATGCTACAAGCCTGTTCTTCCTTCTGTCATTAAGAAGAATGTGAGATCGCTTCTCAACAAGATGGTCAAGCTCATGGCGCTAATGTAGCATCAGAAAGAATACTGGGAGTGTAGCATCATGGTGTTTATGGAGTCATGACTAACCAAGCTGGAAGAGAAAAGGAGGCAGACTGGCAATATTTGTAAATGATAGATGGTGTAATTCTGAGCATATCACTGTTAAAGAACAAATATGCTCTAGGAACATTGAACTGTCAATAGCATGAGAGTCTCCTGAATGAAGTATTGAAGCATGCATCTGCAAGCACAGCACCCACAAACCTTCCTCCTCATATCTGAAGTGGCTCTGAACTGTTTTGAAAACAGTGTGGGATGAACTTAGGGGAAACTGAGAAAGAAAATAAGGGAGGGGATAAATCATTACAAGAGAAAGTTGGAGGAACAGTTGCAGCATAAAAATATCAGTGGAGTTAGGAAAGGCCTTAAAACCATCCGTGACCACAAGAAAGCTGACTCCCAGGTGGTGGGATACCAGAAGAGGGTGTAAGACTTCAATCTATTTTTCAATAAATTTAATCACTCACCTGCCCTCTCGCGAGTGATCCATGAACCCTCTGCAGTTTGACTACTAGCCTGGCATTGGGATGGATGATGCTGTCATCCATCTTCTAAACAGAGCTCTTTCTCACCTACAGAACCCTGGGAACACTGTAAGAATCACTATCTTTGACTTCTCCAGTGCCTTTAACACTATACGGACTGGGCTGATGAGGGCAAAGCTGGAATACGTTGGTGTGGACAGTCACCTGCCTAACTGGATACTGGACTACCTCACCAACTGACCACAGTATGTGAGGGTATGGGACTGTCTTTCACACAAAGTGGTAAGCAGCACAGGGACCCTTCAAGGAATTATCCTGTCACTGTTCCTTGTCATCCTGTACACTGCTGACTGCATGTACACCTCACCAACCTAATACCTCCAGAAGTTATCTGATGACTCTGTCTCATAAATAATGAAGAGGACATTGAGTACAGGGAACTTACTCAGGAACATCAGTGAACTTCCAAATAATGGACATTGTGAGAGTAGACTCTTAACAGTTCCTGGGTGTTCACTTACAGACCAAACTGGATATTTAGTTATATTACATTGAGACTCATACTTATAACTTAGAGTTATAAAGTCTAGAAAACAGCTGGTAAACTGCTCCCAGAGTATGGATCTTGGAGTACATGTGGTTGTTTTCAGAAGAAACAGTGAATGATCAGGTATCTCAATAATTTTGTCCACACAGAGTATCAGCTGTAATGTGAGGAGGTGGAGATTAAGTTAGTCTTGGTGGCTAAATGCTGTCTCTGTGCTGGAAAGAGCTCTCAGAGAACAAGAAGAAGGAATGGCAGCAGGAAATGAGAAGGTAGAGATGGAGATAAAATCAGGAAATGGAATCAGAGGTGTGAACAAAAACAACAATTCAGATGAACACACACAAGAGTGAGTCAACATTCACCTGCTCTCTGAGGGCAGAGCTTAGAGAGCATTACTATCAGATCAGGGTTTTAGAGAGAGAGAGAGAGAGAGAGAGAGAGAGAGAGAGAGAGAGAGAGAGAGAGAGAAAGTTGGTCGTCTCTCTGAAACATGAAAAGGGAGTTTTAACAACAACACTAACTTTACTGATTAGAATTCTTCTAAAGCCAAATACTAGTGTAATTCTGCATTCTGACCTCTTTATGGAATGTGTTAGATATTAATGTGTCCTCATATGGAGGGAGAGTGAAGGTCATGGTGGGAGAGATCATTAGCATTTTGGGCTAACATTAAACAAAGCAGATCAAAGTCTATGAATCTCAGTTAAGTTATTATGAAGGAAAGGTTGGGGGTCTTCTGCACTGTAGGAATTCACCAGGCAGAACAATATGCACATAGCTAAGTAATAAGTGATAGAAAATGTATTAGTTTTATAGGTCCAAAAAAAATTGTTTAATTATAAAACAGGGGACTCGGCCACCCTGACTCCCACTCTTGCTCTAACTAGCAAAACATTCCTCAATTAAGACTATAGGAACCCCTAGTGGGCCATGATGGTACTAAAATCTGCCATTTTAAGGCTATAACAAGGCACAGGTACTATTAAACATTATGATGTTCTATTTATCCAGGACTTTGCAAGGTCCTTGTGAGGCAAGTTACATAAAATCTTTCAACTTGGAGCATGCTGTTCTCTCTCTAAATGATGCCTACTCACAGTGTGCTTGAAGGATCAGGCTTTGCAAAAACAATCTCTATTTCAGCCTGCTGTTCAGTATCATTCTCACAATTCTCAGGTGAGGCTCAAGTAAATTTTATTATGTAGTATTTTGTACTGCTGCAGGTATTTTCCATCAACTCCACCAGTACTGCAACCTCTAAGCTGATCAATATGTATTTTCCAGGCATGTCCATTTCCCAGGGCCACTGAGTAAGACAACAGGCCTGTGCAATCCTCCACAATAGCTGTAATCCACATATCCAACCTAGAACTTTAGGAGGTCCACTTGACCTCAGTAGAGTGCAGACGTTTGGAGCTGAGCTCTGGGTATTGCACAAATGGTTGTTGATGGCCACCCTGTTTAATGCCAGGTTCCAGAAAGCAGAGGAAGGCAAAAAGTGCCTCCTTTTTTCAGAGTGTTTGGCAGGACAGAGAGGAAAGATGTTTCTATGAGTCTGCAAGGTCTCAGAGCTGTTACAGGACTTCAACCCAGGTGGGAATTGGAATCTAAACCCAACTGGGTTGAGACCATGTATTTGACTCCCAGTCAAAGCCGGGTGAACTCAAAAGCAAAAAGCAGGGCTGATCACATTGGGGTTTTAACTTTGCCACTGAGGTAGTAGGTGAGAGCCTTATCCATGGCTCTATGGATGGTGGGAGTGGCTTATGGTTATCTGGGCTTATCAGCCCCTTAGTGATGAATGGTGCTTGTGCTTTATGCTTAATGACAATGGGAATAAAGAGCAGAGCACTGGTGGAGGACTAACCAGTGCTTTGAAAACAATAAATAAATAAATGTATGACATTGGTTTCAAACCTTTATGAGGGCATGTAACACTTCAGAGGCAAACACGCTACTGAGCGAGCTAACGTTTTGCCCTGGAAATGAGGTTCGCAGCTTGGCTTATAAGCCTGGCTGGAGTCAAGAGGGGACAACTGAATATCACACAGTGAGAAGGGAAAATGTGAAAAAAAAAAATACTCCTTCCAAAGGTGTGCAAAGGTGAACACAAATCCACTCCTGCTTTTAATGAGGGAAACTAGAGAGGCTCTGTTTTTTAAAGGAAGAAAAGTAGAGAAGTAGGATAGAAAGTAAAGCAGCACTCACCTTTAAAGGAGGGAAAATAAAGCAGCATTCCTTTTAAAGGAGGGAAAGTAAAGCAGCACTTCCCTTTAAAGTAGGGAAAATAAAGCAGCATTCCCTCCTTTTAAAGGAGGGAAAGTAAAGCAGAACTCCTTTTTAAAGGAGAGAAAATAAAGTAGCACTTTTTCTTTTTAAATGAGGGAAAGCAGAGCAGCACTCCTTTTTAAAGGAGGGAAATGCCATGAAATTACTGGCAGAGTTTTGGCACTGAAACACCAAGACACCACACAGAGTGGGACATGAGGAAACCTTAAATAGCCTCCACACATCTGATCTCAATCAGGGTTATTGTGCCCATCATTGGTAGATGGCCACCGTCTGGAGGCTGGGCAACCATGGTGTGGGTGGCTCCTTAGAGGACCCCCCCTCAGAGGGACGGCTCCAAACACCCCAGGAGAAGCCACCCAGTCATGATTAAATGACTGGATAAGATCCTGATATAGAATCCATGCTGCCCACACCCAGGATTGCTTTCTGGGCCTGTAACCCTCCCAGTCAAAAACATACTGATCCAACCCTGGGCCCTGTGGGAGTCAAGGATCTTGTTGACTGTGTAGGCAGGGGAGCCATCAATCATCTTGGGTGCCAGAGGATTTGCCTGTCCTTGGGCAGAGCAAAGGTAAGGCTTGAGGTGAGAAACATGGAAGGTGGGGTGGACCCTCAGAGTCAGGGGAAGCTGCAGACAATATGTGACTGGATTGATGCATCAGACCACCTTGAACAGCCTGATGTATCTGGGAGCCAGCTTCTTGTTTCTGACCCTGAGGGGCAGGTCCTGGGCCATACTCGTTGCCCAGGGCAAAAATATACTCCCAGCCTCTTCTTCCATTGAGCTACAGGTTTACATGAGGCCATTTGGTTCAGGAGGGCTGCCCAAGCACGGCACCAGGCTGGAACAAAGAGACAATGAGCTGAGCCTCCCCCAGGGTCTGGCTCCCTTTCCAAGGCTTTTTGCACAAGATCTTCTACCTCCCAGTGCAAGGGAGCTACTATGAACTCAGAAGGGAGGATGGAAGCAGGAGACAAGGCTGGTGGATCCTCCCACTGTGTGGAGACAGCATCAGGCTTGGAATTCTTTTGTACCAGGATGGTACAAAAGGTGGAATGTGAAATAGCTGAAGAATAACGACCAGAAAAGCCTGCTGTGGGTTCAGCTGTTTGGTGCCCTGGATATATGCTAAGGTCTTATTGTCAATCCAGACCAAGAATGGGTGTTTGGCCCCTTCCAGCCAATGATGCCACTCTTCCAGACCCATCTTGAAAGCTAGGAATTTACGATCCCCTATGCTATAATTTCGCTCAGCAGGGGTCAGGCGATGAGAGAACTAGGCACAGGGGTGCAGGTTCTTAGTCACATTAGAATGCTGGGAGAGGACAGCACCTATTCCCACTGAGGCATCCATCTCTATCAGAAATGGTAGGTTGGGATCAGGGAGATGGAGAATGGGTGCTGACATCAGCCTTGACCTCCTCCTGGGCTGTATCGGTCCAGCAGAATGGACCAGGGTGTTTGCGGGTGAGTTCAGTCATATGAGCAGCCACCGAACCAAAGTCCTTGACAAGCAGTGATAAAAATTGGCAAAACCCAGGAAGCACTGAACAAGTTGAAGAGACATGGGTCAAGGCCACTCAGCAACTGCCTTGAGGTATGCATGGCCAACTGTCCCTTGGAGACCACAAACCCCAGGAAGTGAACAGATGGGACATGAAATTCTGATTTCTACATTTTCACATAGAGGTGGTTGTCCAAGAGGAGTTCTAGGACCTGTTGTACATGTTGGATGTGTTCTCTCAGCATTTTGTCCAGATACATGAAAGTGTAGGTGTCAAGGGTCTCACATAGCACCTCATGTATGAGGTGCTGGAAGACAGCTGGGGCATTCATCAGCCCAAAGGGCATGACTAGGTATTCATAGTGACCTGTGGGGGTGATGAAAGCCATCTTTCGTTCATCTCCTGGTCGGATTCGAACCAGATTATAGGCGGAGGTCCAACTTAGTGAAGATAGATGACTGCTGCAGTGCCTCAAAGGCTGTAGGCTTGACAGTGATTTTATTTAACCCCCAGAAATCAATGCAGGGGCGAAGACCACCATCATTTTTGCCTACAAAAAAGAACCACATCCCAGCAGGAGAGGTTGAGGGTTGGTAGGAGGGGTAGAAGGTTAATTGCACAGTCAAAAGAACAATGTATTGGGAGAACCTCTATCTTCTGTTTACTAAAGACCTCCCTCAGGTTTTGGTATTGAGGGACCACTTTACCCATATCAACTGGCTTCAAGTTGGGGGAACTGGACTGCCCAAAGTGCTTGGTGCTCAGGCATGAGCCTTGGCAGTGCAGTACCCAATTAAAAATAGAATCAGAGAGCCAGTCAATTTGGGGGTTGTGCCTCACCAACCAAGGAAATCCCAGTATTATGAAAAGGTCAGGTACTGGTGTTAAGAAGAATGATATTCTCTCTGTGTGTTGACCCACCCTCATCATTATGGGTTTGGTCTGTTGAACTACCCAGACCTGAGAGGGAACCTATCAATGGCCGCAACTGGCAAGGGCAGTATAAGGGGCTCAGTGGGCAACCCCAGCCTCCTGGCCAAATCAACATTCATAAAGTTGCCTGCTGCGCTGGAATCTACAAACACCTAGAGGTGTTCCTCACCAGAGGACTTCCCCCACATCAAGGTTACATGCAGAAACAGACCACATGACCTGGGGCTTAAGAGCGGACCTACCCATGAGCCCACTACTGGGGGGTAGGCCTGTTCTTTTAACAGACTGAGTGAACATTGGGCCAGACTGTGACCTGAGACCCCTACATGCAGCATCCCTCCTGGTGATGCTCCTTGGCCTCCTGAGCACTGAGCTGAGCATGCAGGGCATTTTGTGCAGGGGATCACTGTGTTCTCCTTCTGGTCTGCCGCCTCTCATGAAGGTGATTGTCCAGGACCAGGGTTGCCTCATAAAGGGCCTCCAGAGAACTGGGTGGATCCCTGGTGGCCAGCAAATATTTGAGGCCCTCATTTAACATCATATAACATCGACCACCTGTACAGAGCAGGCTGTACTTTCTGAGGATGCTACGGTTCTTCAACATCTGCAGGAAACTCCTGTGGATGTTTTATCAATCTGTGGTTGCCGTGTCCTGTCTCTATATACTGTAAGTACATCCAGCACATCCAGGCTGGACAAACTTATCAGGTGGGCTGGCTCTGTGGTTGACACAAAGCTCGACTCTCTGGTGTCAATGGCAGAGAAGATACCCTTTGAAAAAAAAATACTGACATTATGGATAATGCCAGTCACCCCTGCACACTTGTCAGCTACCAGAGGAGCCTGTTCAGTGAGAGACTGTTCCTCCCAAGTATTGGTGAATCAACAGACTGAAAACCTGCCTCTCAATTTCACTCTCACTCTAATAATACAACCAGCTACTATACAATCCCCATACAACTAAACTAGGAAACCCCAGGAATTCTAAAGATTCAATAATCTGCCTCTGCTCATTCCACACAGTAGACCCCACACATGAGATTTCACAGTTTCACTGCTTTTCTCACACAACAGAGTTCAAGCTTGACAATGTCAATGAAGGGCCTAAATTAAGATCTGAATGGGTTGGGTATTTGTTTAAGCCTCCAGACACAAAGGCAGTCAATAAATTATGAGGCTGACTGCAGTCCATGTTTACAGAGCAGACTAATTACATGGAAATCAGGAAGTAACTCCATCTCAGTATTGAGAAAACAAATCTCATCTCTCAGCCAGTGTTTCAGTAGACTGAAGAGATCTGGCGGAAGGAGCCAGTGACCATTCCCGGGACATAGTTTTTAGTAGTGTGTATAATCACAGTTAGTTGAGGATCAGAGTGAAGTTCTACTGCTGCCCCCAATGCAGGGAGACTCCTTCTCTACCCAAGGCCTGTCTTATAGAGAAGAGACATTATGATTAAATGTCAGTGAACCTTGAAGGGATATCAGATATGCTTCTCTGCTGGGTACCTGGGAAATGTGGATTGTACTTTCTACAATGAGAGAAAGGTGTGAAATCCTTGTCTGACATGTCTGGCTCTTTGCAAAGTCATCTAAAAACTTTTTACACTAGCAGGTCTCTGGTTCTGAAAAAAGCATAATCTGGTCATGTTATTGTGACTGTTTAACAGTTAAGCAGAGCTGAAAATGTGGCGAAGATGAATCCGATGAAATGTTCTAAAAGGCATTTCAAGATGATATTCCATTGCCAAACCAGTGTATTATTTTGGTTTTGTAAAATTTTAGAGTGAGAAAGGGAAAGGTGTTCCTTGCAAAAGTATGGAATCACTAGGAGACTTGAAACCTTAATTAGCCTGTTAGAGTTATAGTTTATTCATAAACATTATTAGGAAAGGCCAGGTGATGCAAATTTCATAGCTTTATAATAATCTTGTTCCAAACGCAGCAGCCATGGGTCCTTCTAAGTAGTTAACAGCAACAGTGGCTGTGAAGATAAGGTCTGGAAGACCAAGAAACCTTTTAGAGACAGCTGCTCATTGGACTGTTAGAAATGCAAATCAAAACCTGCACAAGACCTTCAGGAACATTTATCAGAGTTGAGTTGCATTGTTCTTCTGTTCAGTGACACTCTGCATGAATATGTCCTTTATGAAGTGTAGCATAAGAAAACCTCTCCTGCATCTTCATCACAAGATTTGACAGACTGTTTTATGCAATGACTCCCCAGATCATCACACCAACAGTTGGGGTAGTGTGGCCCTCCATACCAAAGGCAGGACATCACATCTGACACTGTGATCAGCAGCACCCCAGGGCACAGTGCTGGCCCCTCTTTTCTTCACTCTGTACACAGCAGATGTCTGCTACAATTCAGAGCTGTGTCACATCCAGAAGTTTGCTGATGATACAGCCATAGTTGGGTGTATCAGGATAGAGCCTGGTGAGGGACTTTGCAGCCTGGTGCCACAGGAATCATCTGCAGCTCAACACTTCAAAGACCAAGGAGCTGGTCATTGACTTTTAGAGGTCCAGACCAAAGTCACAAACTGAAGCCCTGATTCGAAAGGGAGATGAGGTGGAGGCTGTGACCCTATAAGCAATACCTCGGCTGTGGCTGGACAGTAAGTTGGACTAATAAGTGTAAGATTGATCACCTGTACAGAAAGGATAGAGCAGGCTTTATTTTATGAGGAGGCTAGGGTCCTTCAACATCTGCAGGAAACTCCTGTGGATATTTTTTCAGTCTGTCAGTGTCCTGCTCTACACTGTGGTGTGTGGGGGGGGGGACAGCATATCCAAGAAGGACACACACAGGCTGGACAAACTGATCAGACGGACTTGCTCTGTGATTGGCTTACTCTCTGGTGTTAGTGGCAGAGAAGAGGACTCTGAAAAAAACTACTGGACATTGCGGACAATGCCAGTCACCCTCTGCACACTGTCATCAGCCACCAGAGGAGCTTCGTTCAGTGAGACTGCTCTTCCCCAAGTGTTCTTGTCCCACACGCCTATCAGTTCACAGGCTAACCTCTCTGGGGCGGGGAGGGTAACGGGGATGGAGGATTGAACCAGTAGGAACCCAACTCAGTAATCCACAAATCTACAACCCCACCACCACAACACAACGGGATTTCTGGTGCACATACATTTCAAAGTGCACTAATGATAATGTGCAATACCCCCTCCTATATGACTCATTTTTCATGCACTATTTCCAAGTGTGACAGGGTGGAAAAATAAATTGGTAACATGACTACCCCATCTAGGGGAATTTCACAGCAGGAACATAACTGGCACTCGTGGCCCCAAAAAGAAAAACACCCAGGTGTGAACACACTTGGACACGAGAGATATACTGCTGACACTTAATCAACATTTACTAATAATTAATTTAAATTGTCTCCACATAGGACTGGTTCAGACAAGGGCACTCATCAGGACACAGACACAATTATGTTAAACGATTAACAACTGAATTTAAAATCCAATATAATAAAGCAGTTTTAATTACCTGAGATGTTGGTAATATTGGCCCTGAACAAATAATTTCAAGTTTAGTTGTTAGGATAAGTAGTTTAGAATTTGCCTGAATCCAAGAGGCAAATCTTCCAAAACATTTTTTTACTAATTAATTATTTATATATTTCTTGTCAGAGTAATAAGCTATGTAGATTATAAAATATCATAATATTTTTTTTTCATTCTCAACTTATGGACACCCATCTGCAACTTTTTCATAGTTTCAAATCTCTACATTCAAAAATAAGAATAACAAACAGGCATTAACAGGCAACTAATTTGAATTTGAATAACAAACAATTCTTGATAACAACTTGGTCACTTTCATCAAGATATTAAATGTCTGATCGTATGTACACATCAAATAATTATATATTTAAGAAGCCAATGGCCTTCCATAAAGATATCATATGCTATGTGACACATGTGAATTTATGTAATTTCTCTGTTACTACAAAAAAGAGGCACTGTCAAAAATGGACAAAAGACACACAACTTGTATACCTAGGGCTCTAAGGGTTATTTTATGGATATATTTATATTTTAATAAATCCATGGTCAAAAGGAACAGGGCAGAGGGCTTACAATGGCAGAGAAAAATATGGGAGTAGGGGAGTCTCCTACACTACACTACACTCCACCTGTGACCACACTGCACACCTCTCTGACACCCCATGTGCTCCACACGACTGGACAGGTGATAGGGATTCCACCATTCAAATCAGTCTACCTCCCACTTTGGGTAACAACTCCTGTCCAGCCAGGAAAGAAACCACAAACAATTGTAAACTCATATATGGTGTAGGGGAGACAATAATAATTAACACAGCCAAAACAGATAATGACCCCCACATTTCTTTTTAGTTCTCTAATGAGTTTAATGCAGGATCCCTGTCTCCTACAGCTCTCTTACACCACACCAAGAACAATCACTGAGCAAGCTATAAAATATGTGTCCGCACACACACACACAAAGCTCAGTAGTTCCATACAGAAAACAAACAATGTTTAGACCAAATTACTAAACCAACAAAATCGAAATCTGGATGAACCTAAAATAATGCAGACAATAAGAGTTTGGCTGCAGTAACACAACTATAAAACTATAAAATAAAAATAAATAAATAAAAATAAAATTAAAAAGAGAGAGAGAGAGAGTTGCATAGCTTAACTGAAAGTGAAACTGCACTGACAGACATGGAGAGAAACAGCAACTCTGGACCGGCAATAAAGACATGAACCAAAATTGCTACAAATAGAATGCGAATACTATGAACTTTCAGTATTACACTGTAACCATGGATACTTTAAAATCATTGAGAAGTGAATCACAAAAGGAAAAAGCCAGACTCAAACACTGTCACCAGCACTAAAGCCAAGGAGGTGGAAAACAACAGCTGGCCGTCCCTTGCCTAGATATAGCATGTTATGGCACCACCCATCAAATTAAAAATATCCCTACAACATGTCCTGGTGAAAGAGCAATTTAGGTGGGGTTAATACAAAACCCCTGCTACTATACAAGCAAAAGTTTGTTTGGCATAATTTTTAGTCCTTTTAGTTAAATCATGCTAGTAGCTAAGGATCTCTCTTTGTAAATAACAGTATCTCAGATGTGTGACTGTTGATGAAACCTTTAAGGAATAATTTAGAATTATATAAGCTTACAGAATCAGCTGAAGAGATGCAGAAAAAAATCCATGAGAATCCATGAGAAACAGAAGCAGAGGATAACAAAAATATGCAGAGAAACAAATAGACTACTAATCTGTACTAGATACAAAGTGCTCCTCTATGGTAAGATGTGGTGATAAAATGAACAGTGAGTGTATAAACAATGAGGTGGCCATAATTTTATGGCTGATCTGTGTATTTTGTGTGTGGTGTTCTAACAGAACTGTGCTCAGACATCAGTGGAGTACACTGAAAGGATCTTCACTGAACTGATCTGCTCCAATGAGAAACAGCACTGTGAAGTAACAGGGCTGATCAGAGCTCAGGGGTAGACTGAGCTGAGTGCAGCTGAAGAACTCCTGGAGAAACTGGGGCAGCAGAATTCTGATCTAAATAGGAGAAACACTGAACTGGAGCAGCTTTCACACCCTGAGGATCACCTACATTTCCTGCAGGTAATCCACAGAGGAACATGCTCATCATTACCTTCATCAGACTCCTCTAAGAAGGAAGAAAGTAGTAAATACAAATGTCTGGGAACCACAACCATGTCTTTATTCCTTCATCTTCCTCCATTCTGTTCTCTGTTTGATCTCTCCATTTACTCTGTATTACTAACCCTTGATTGTTGTTATATTCTGTTTATATTACTATCTTTCATGAATTTCCTCACTACCCGGCCTGCTCATTATTAAAAACCACAAAATTTGTAGGATGAGCAGTGGCCACCCAATGATAGTTGGAATTCTGTGCCAATTGGATATCATCAATCATACAGTGTTAGTGAAAGTTTGTGAACCCTCTGTAGAATGTTTCCTACATAAATTTGATCGAACTGGCCCTAAAATTAGATTAGAACTAAATGAATCAAATGAGACAAAATATTACTTCTTTTTCCTATTTATTTTATCAACAAGCAGCATCCAATGTTACGTACTCAGGATTCCATTGACTGAAAGTCACCCCTGCCCAGATCCAAGAATTGCTGGTTTGAGTCCTGGGGTCATGCTGCTGCCATCACCAGTCTGAGCAAGCTTGGCCATGCTTTGTCTGGGTGGGTAGATGGCTCTCTTTCCCCACATGTTGGTCAGCTCAGGTGTCTATTAGCCATTGTTTCAGTTGACACCTACACTGCCCAGTGATGATGCACGATGGCAGTTAGAGCAAGAGGTGTGGCTGGCTTCATACAAATCAGAGGAGGTACATGCTTCACCCTCCTAGTGTCGACCATTGTGTGTGATAGGAGGAGAGTTCTATGGGGTTGTGGTGTGGGGGAATGGGCTATCTAATAGAAAACCAGGAGAGAAGTAACAAAAGAAAACAGGGACTATCCACGCAAAGAACTTACAAAGAACAGGCTAACAATGCTAAAAACCAGTCTTGATGTTTGGTTCATTAGCTGGGAGGCTGATGGCACCTTGGCGTGATCACTGAACAGCCCCTCTGCAGTCTCCACTGTCCTTGAATAGCTGAGTGCCCCCTACTGCAACCAATCCTCATCCTCCAAACACATACTATATTTTGTTCATTCACTGCTAAACTTTATATTATATTTGCTCTGTTCTGTTTCTTTAATTAGACTGTTGAATTTTGTTCCTCCACAGCTGCAGTAGTTTATAAACCCAACACCAGAGAAGACTGAGAATAACCCCCCATGAATGGTGAGAGAAGCTGAACAAGGAGGTGGTCATAATGTTATGGCTGATCTTTTTATAACAGTATCTGTACAGCGAGTATTCAATGGCAGAACCAGCAAAAGACAACAACATAGGAAAAAAGTGATCACATTAGGTTACATCATTGTGCAAAGCCATACACAAACAGACTCTAAATATAGGTCAGATGTGTATTTATGTTTAATTATAATTATGAAATACAATGAATCACACACACACACACACACACAAAACACACACACACACACACACACACACAAAATATATATATATATATATATATATATATATATATATATATATATATATATATATATATATATATAGATGTTGACAATGAAATTGAAACACTGGTTTAGACCACACAATTATTAGTATGGTGTACTAGGCCAATATATAGCATCAATTTGTCTTTGGGAATGATATTTTTGGATACAATCTAAAGTTAGCACCCGAACATCCTCAGACAGTTTCCTTCTTAAGGCCAACAGTCCTCTTCGAACTCTGGTCTGTCACCCAAGTACGTGTGTGCATTACAATATTTGAGCAAAAAACTGCGCTCTACCCTGCTAATTGAACCTTCACACTTTGCTCTTACTGGTGCAATGTGCAATTAATGAATATTGGCCACCAGGCTGGTCCAATTAAATCGTCATGAAACCTCCCACACTAAAATGACAGGTGTTTCAGTTTCATTGCCCAACCCCCTATATATATACACATGCACTAGAAACACGAACCAATTCAATTTTGTAGGCACACTTGCAGACCACATCCACCTGGAGACACCATGGCAATGATTGGGTGTACTGCAGTGACTGCTCATCAACCACCTTTCAACATCCTAGCAACCAGTAGAGAACATCATAGCCACTTGCTTTAAAATATCATAGGAGCATACATTTAAGACCCACTGAATATTTATGTAGCAAAACCATGGCAATCATCTGGGATACAACAGCAACCACATAGCAACACCATACCAACCACTTAGAACCACCATTGCAAACACCTTAGCACCCACTTAGTAACAACATATAAACCAACCTGGACACCATTGCAACTACCTAACAAACAGCAGTGTCATATCAACCACTTAGGAACCCCCTAGCAACTAATTTTGGATACCATATAAACAATACCATAGCAACACCATATCAACCACTTAGCAGCAAAATACCATCCACCTTGGATACTAAAGCAACCATTTTGCAAGACCATAGCAACAACCTGGGGTATAAAAACAATAATCTAGCAATTAGGTTGTGTGATATAAGAGTGTGGTGAGTAAAGAAAAATATGAAGAAAATATTGGTGTATTTAGAAACAGATCAAAATTACAAGGAGTGCATGTAAACACATTATCTAGTGTACAGCTGTTTTAAAGTTTCACACGGTGTCGGAGATGTATACATACAAGGCTATATTGACCATCCCTGTAGAAAAGGGCAATAGGAGAGGACCCTCTTGGGATATATGTTTAGATATGTTCAGACTATGCCCCACCTACTGGTCACTAAGGCTCCAACCGACTGTAGCAACACCAGTCATTTCAGCCTGTGAAAACACTGACATGGTGGAGATGTGTTAGTGTGTGTTGCACTGGTACAAGTGAATGAGACATGGCAGTGATGCTGTAGTGTTTAAACACTGCCCAATCACTGTCCACTCTATTAGACATTCTTGCCTAGTTGCTCCACCTTATAGATGTAAAGTCAGAGACTCGTCTGTTTCTGCACATGTCTAGTCCTTCGTCAGTGTTCACAGGATGCTGCCCATAGGACACTGTTGCTGGATATTTCTTGGTTGGCAGCACTGCTGTGTCTGATCCAACACACACTAACACACCACCACCATGTCAGGGTTATTGCAGTGCTGAGAATGACCCACCTCCCACACAATACCTGGTCTGTGGTGGACCCATATAAGAACATTTGACTATTAATTATAATTAAAGTTAAACAAATAAAAGTGTTACAACATTTACTGTATTTGTTTATGTCTTCTGGTCCATATGTTTAGGCGTTTACATTTGCTGTTGTTCACATGTCTTGTTCCACCACCCTCTTGTCTCTAGGTGTTCATTGTTCTATGCCCTGCCCCACCTGTTACATTTTTCAGCTGTTCACAATTTATCATTGTTACTTATAGCTCTATGTTTGTCTCAGTCTCATTCAATTTCTGTCATGTTTTATTGTATTAGCAAAACTCACATAAAGGAAGTTGCTTCCTTTACATTTGTGACAGAAAACCAGACTAAATATGGATTTAGCAAGCATTTGAAGAGCAATGTCTGATCTACTTGAGAATAAGGCAAGGCTGCGGATGTTTACCGGCTTGCTCTGCAGGCTGCAAACAATTCTGTCTGTGCTGGAAGATGAGCACACGGCAGCTATTGAGGAACAGTTTGGATTGCTACTACCAGCACATGAACCTCTATTTCTGCAAGAGTCAAACATGGAACAGGAGCTAGATCCAGATAGCGACATCATTGCTCTCAATGGAGCTGGACCCTGGGTTCCTCTGACATCAAACATGGCAGCTAACAGCCCAGCGGAGCAGACTCAACTTCTGCTCAACTGCTATCAGTGCCTGTTCCTGCATTGGCAACGCCCTCCAACCCCAGCATCTCTTTGATTTACAACTGTGCCCAGACTGGCTTTTACTAACTAATGAGACTTTTAGCCATTACTAGCTTTTTACTCCCCATGTTCTTCTTATATTTGTGCCTGTTTCTTTTGCCCATTGTTGTTGGTGACCCAGTTTTGTGTTTTGCTCTATGTTTGTTCCAGTTCCTGTGATAATCACTCTTGCTAATTTTTCTTTGTTCAGAATCAGTTTAACAAGTGGCAGTGGCAGAGATGCTGTAGCATAGCGAATACCAGATTAACCTTTAGAACTCTTTGCTAATTTATGGGATGTTTTCATAGTTTGATATACTTTTATTTGCCAAAATAGCTGACACGTATTTATAGGACACAGTCACCAGTCACACATACCAGATATTGTTATGTTCAGGAGATCCTAGACTACTCAAATTTGTCAAGGAGCAGGATCAGAACCATCTACATAACTGTTCAGCCAACAGGCCCTCACACACACACACACAAACACACACACACACACACACACACACACACACACACACACACACACACACACACACACACACACACACACACACACCTGTCACGTAGCATCACTACACATAAGGGGGTCAAGACACAGGGAAACAGTTCTGAGAGATAAATAAATAAGACACACCAGAGCCCTCAACTCTATGAAGTTCTCTTACTGAAAGCTCTGTAACACATCCAGTCACAGCTCTATAAACTATACACAATTTTGTTAATAATCGCCTAGTGGGGGAGTCTCCCCGTCTAGTTAGCATCTGATAAATCACACAATCTCTAACACTGACACCACTAGGAGAGGTTTATAGTACAGCCTCTGCTGATGGTTACCGATGAACTGAATAGAAAAGTGACTGGTGAATGAACATGACACCATTGGGTAACACAGTCTACCACAATGACCCCCACCCCTTCAAATCTGAACTGTTTAGATTCTGAATTTTCAGTAAGGCAACACTACACCCTGCACTCACATATCCCTCAACCAGTTTAATAATATGTAATTTTTAATATATTTCCACAGCCAAAATCATCCCAGAATGCTATTATAGTAGATTTGTTTTTAGTTATATTATGTATTATATAATATCTTCCATGATTAAGTATGTCTAGTTACTATGGTCCCACACTCTCCACCATTTTACAGTATATGATTTATACCTGAAATGTATGGACTGGGTAAACAGGGTCTCAGTCACCAGGTGGCATCCCTGAATGCTAAATGTAGAAACCGGAGCTGCAGCTGCCAAGCATGGGGAGATATCTCACTGAGAAAACACAAATACAGAAAAACTCCATACACAGGAATGTACACAGGTACAAAATAATTGTGTGTGTGTGTGTGTGTGTGTGTGTGTGTGTGTGTGTGTGTGTGTGTGTGTGTGTGTATCTGCATAGCTACTAACACCAGCTATATATGTAATAATCATGAATGCTTGCACTGTCCCAGTTATGTCCCCTCCCTGGTAATTAATAACAAGACATAACAAAAGTAGATCTCCTGAACCTGAACAAAACTAGAACTCCTCACTTTTCAAAATTCTTTGAATACTTAAGTGATTATTTGTAGTGTGTGTGTGTTGGTATGAGTAGATCAGACACAGCAATTCTGCTCAAGTGTTTTACCCTAATATTGTCTTAACATTCTGTATACACATTGTGTTCTAAGGGTCAAAAATGACCCGCCTTCTCTAAACCAAAAATAAAATGGCTTAATTCAATTTTAATCCCCCAAGCTAATTTACTTGAGCGAACAACCTTCAAATCTTCTGTCTTCATGAATGTTTGAATTTTCTCTCTTCACATTACCAAAAGACTCAATTTGAGCATTGGCTAGCACTCATTTTATTACAACACACTGGTTTTAGTCTTTGTTCTACTCTAAAGTATTTTTGCTTATGGCAATTTCATAACTACAAAAAGTAGTAGAAATGTACAGAAATATAAACAACTGTTATTTTTCATTTTTGCCAAATTTTGAGATACTTTAGTAAAAGTAATCAAACCTCATCTTGAAAAAAAAGGTAATTAAAGGGGTTTTTCCTCTGCAATTAAAAATGGTCATTTTTGACCTGTAAGACAACATGAGGGTAAAACCCATCATTGCCATTGCTGGAACAGTTCACCAATTAGAAATATCCAGCCAACAGTGTCTATTCTATTCTATTCTATTCTATTCTATTCTATTCTATTCTATTCTATTCTATTCTATTCTATTAAAATGTAAATGAAAAAAGCAAGCAAGGAGATTTTGGGTGAGTTCCTGACTGTAGCATTTAACAGTGCCTTACTCAGGGTAGCTCATGCAGAATCTGCAGAAGAAGCAACTCACAACTTGTTTTAAAGATTACAGAGAGAATTGAAAAACCTCTCCTTTAAGAGCACTGTCACAGGCCAGATTCAATTGAAAAAATATTTTTTTCTTGCAGTTTTTACTTGCCTTTTACTTACACAGAAGAGGCCGAATCTCATTGGCTGCTGCCCTACATATTAATTAGTTGTTTTAATTGTGATCTGATGGGTCACTGTGGGCCCTTTATCAAATTGTTCTGATCCTCCTGAAACTCAGCCTCAGTGATGATCAGACAGCCTCAGAATCAATATTTCATGTTGTGACTAAGGCTTGTTTTAAGTTACCCCACCTGCAGTCTGGCATTTCTATACTTGCTATACCTGCAGTCTAATCTGGTTACCCTGCTTACAGGAGTGGGCTGGACAGCTTTATTTAAGAACGATCAAGTGTCCTGTATATTTGGGTACTTTGAGAGAGTGTCTGTTTGTTCCCAATAATGATGATCTCTGTCTGAATGATCCTCCTGGTTTTCCAGTGTCTGGTGGAGTCTAATACAGTCTAACAGAGAGTAATAGAGTCTCATGCAGAGTAATAGAGGCTGCAGACTAACTAAAGGATATTGAGTAATAAGCAATCTGGGCAGATCCAGATTGGAACAGCAATGTTTACAAGTTTGACCTGTCACAATCTCAAAGTAGGAGTTGCTCATTATCCTAAAGATCCCAGATACAAGACAAATTTGGAGCAATTCTGGGCCACTTTTGGTGCTTAGGCTTAAGAAATGGGCCTTATTTGGGCCAAACATTCACTGTGATGTTCCTGGTCTGAATTGTTCTGAAATGCTTTAACCCTTCTATTGTGTTCTGATCAAATTTTTTCAAAATTAAATTTTTTTCTTGTTTTGTTTTGTCCATTGAATTTCAGAGCACATGACCACCTGATTCTCTGCATACTTTGTTATCATCTTTTCACACTGTTGGCTGGATATTTTTTATTGTTAGGCTGTTCTCAGTTCTGGTTCCTTTGGTGCGAGCTGTACAGCACAAAATATTTATGTTTTAACAAGTAAATGCCCCAGATAATAGACAGACCATGGTTGTCCTCACTGTTCTTGATGATGATGATGATGATGATGATGATGATGATGATGATGCACCTGCCTCAGTGCCCACAGTCATCAGTACTGACATTGTGTTGGAAGAGGGTCCAGACCTCCCTACTTTATTTGCATACCTTTTTGGGCTGGTCTATGTCTTGAACATAGAGTTCTCAAAAAAACATTTGTAGGCTATTCAGCACATCCATCAGTTGCTCCCAATGTGTCAGGAGCTTAAAAATCAAGCTCTTTCTCTAAATTTGAGGCTGATATTTATTTTACTTTTGTTTACATCTGGTTTGTTGTAAACATTAATTATTACACCCAAAACTGTAATGTAGGCATTTATTTTAGGGATAAACTGCAAATGCTAAATGTATTAGCCATTGTGTTATGAATAATAATAATAATAATAATAATAATAATAATAATAATAAGAAGAAGAAGAAGAAGAAGAAGAAGAAGAAGAAGAAAAATAATAATTGTAATTTTAAAAGAAGCAAACTTTTTTTTTCCAGCATCTTTTTGATCATTTTTCCTTGTGATGGTGTTTAACAATTATATGGAGTCTGCTGTGCTGGATCAGTAATATGCATTGAGTCTGAATCTGCATCTCCATTGGCTTCAAAACCCAATGCTCATGTTACAGGTTTGTTTACATACAAATAATTCTATTTCTGTTATAGTTGTTTGAAATAAATACATTCATTGAACAATTCTATCTATTGTTTTTGTTAGTACGTAAAACTTTGTTTTATAAAGTTTTATTACACATAAAAGACAAAATAAATGATATTATGTAAGAACATTTGCTGTTTAAAATTTGCTTTCACACTTATAAAAACTAAATGATCTTAATAAATGACAATACCTTGACATAAAATTTGCTGTTTAAAACTTTAAGAATGTAAAACTTAAAATGTTAACTTCTGAAACTGTAATTACATGAGCAAAGAATAATAAGAGACCGGAAGAAAACAAGTTTACACAAAGATCCCTGTATGTGTGGATGAGGCCTATGTCACTCCAGGCATTTCACACTTTGTTATGAGTTATTCATTATGACAGCCATGATATAAGACCAAGCTGTCATAAATTAGTAAAGCATCTGCCACTCATCTATCAGACATTACAGTGGACGAAGGTCTGGTTGCTTTAAGGGAACACTGCCCAAGGGTACATGCCAAGCAACCTGTCTAATTAAGGAATTAATATATGGGCTATTCTTGGGACATGCTGCAAGATCCGAAATGTTAATATATCCAACAGACAAACAGATAGGTAGATAGAACCCAGATCTACAGCCAATGCTACAGTGGTTGGAAACACAACCCTGGACCAACAAGGGAGGCCACCCTGGGAGGAAGTGGCTGGATTTTTTAATAGCAACAATAGCAAGGGTTGTGGGTGAAATTTGGGGGGCTGCAACATGTATGGAAGGAACCAGCTATGGGTAAAGACAAGTGGCAGATAGTAATACCCAAGGACCTTCAGGTAATGATGCTCAGGATTGTACACAGGGCCCCAGAAGCTGGCCATTTTGGGGTGACAAAAACCCCAAGGCAGTTCCAGCAGAGTCTCTATTGGAATTTAGCTAGGAGAAACTTTGAGGACTTGCAGTTATTGTGATGACTGCACAGTCTGCAAGAGGCTCCTGGGTCAGTCATGTGCCCAACTGCAGCAGTTGTCTTTGGGCTCCCAAAGAGTTAGTAGAACTAGACATATTGGGGCCTTTTCCATGTTCAGACATCCCCAAGGAAACATCCCCTGGGGCAGATGCAGATGAACTCCCCCAAAGGGGGTCCCCCATTGTCCATGTCTTTTAACCATGTTCCCACTACCACATCTCATTCTTTGTGAGACATGCTATACTATTTTTTAGTCATACACAAATCAGCCATAACACTAAAACCATTGTGAGGAGAAGTGAGAAACACTGATGATCTGGTTCTAGTGGCTCCTGTCAAGGAATGGAGATAGTAATTGAATTGTAATTGAACTGTGATGTTCTAGATGACTGGTGGTGTTCTTGGTAAGCTGTGGTCAGTACCTACCAAAGGTTCTCCAAGGAACCTTTCCAAATCCATGATTTGGATTCTGCTTCCATCCATTCTACTCCTGCTCTTTGCTCTTCTGTTTCTGGGTTTGACATTAAACTATTAAATAAACATCTGAATAAAAAAATGAGTGCAGGTTTTACAGGTCACTCAAACAGATTGCTGCAGATAATAAAACCTAATGACCCACACAAAGAGACAGCAAGAGCCAGCATACAGCCTGTAAACCTCAGAATACAACAGAGCAGAGCTGAACAATATAATCCAGTGAAAAGAGTTACATTCATTTCTTTTCTTCTTTCCCAGCACAGCAGCAAGTTTCACACTGTTGAAGACACTAACATAAACAACTCAACATGCAACAATAGTGCTGTTAGGAATCCAATCTGATCAATCTTTATTGTTCAGATTAGACAATAAATTACCTTGTTTTCTTCAAGTCCACAGCTACAAACAAACAATAACAGCCAACAACTATAGAATTTAGTTTTAAGTGGGACTGAAGGTCAGCAGTGCTGTTCTGATATAAGTGGCTAAGTGTTGTTTGTTGCTAGGTGGTTGGTAAGGTATATGCTATGGTATATGTGTTGGTTGTTAAGGTGTTACTAGGAGGTTGCTAAGGTATTGATATGGTATAGATGTTGCAAGTGTGATTGCAGCTCAACAGTATTGCTGTGATGTTGAACTTGGTAGATAAGCTGTTGCTATGGTACAGCTGTTGGTTACAAGATGGTTGGTAAGGGGTTGCTATGGTATGTGTGTTGGTTGTTAAGATATTACTAGAAGGTTCTTAAGGTGTTGCTATTTTACATCTGTTAGTTGTTAAGGTGTTGCTAGTCTTGATATGTTATAGGTGTTGCAAGTCTGATTGCAGCTCAGCAGTATTGCTGTGATATTGAGGTTAGTAGATAAGCTGTTGTTTTGGTACAGCTATTGCTTGTTAGGTGGTTGATATTTTGCTATTGTACAGATGTTATTTGCTATGTGGTTACTTATATTATATCTGATGATTGTTAATGTGTTGCTAGGAAATTGTTATGGTGTTCATATAGTATAGGCGTTGCAAGTGTACTTTAGGCATTGGTTGCTAGTGTGTTGCTAGGCACTTGCTTTGGTAACAAGTTGGTTGTTAGAATGTTGTCAAGCAGTTCCTAAACTGTTGCTTGGTCATTGTAACGGTACTTTTAGGAAGTTGAGGTATAGCAGCTAAGGTAAAGTGTTACTATACTATACCTGTTGGTTGCTAAGGTGTTACTAGCTGGTTGCTATATTAAGTTGTTGCTGAAGTGTTGATAGGTGGATGCTAAGGTATAATTTTTATTTAAATTGGTGCTTTAGTTTGGTTGTTGGTTGCTAAAGTGTTGCTAAGTGATTTCTATAGTAGGATATAGTTGCTAAGGTGTTAGTAGGTGCTTGTTAGGAGGAAAATGGGAGCAGTAGTGAACTTGTTTTGAGGTGGAACAACACAGCAGAACTTGCAGATAGCACTGATAATAAAGGATGCACCTGTTTCTTCCATATATCTGTCCAGTGATACTCATAAAATACTGGACACTGAGAGTCACACTGTTCAATAGTACTAAACAAAAAATCAATAATGAGATGTGCTTAGATGTCCTCGTTTGTACAAGATTTAAAAGCTGTAGGAAAACAGTAAGTGGGGAGAGCTCTCCATCCAAATGTCTGCTTTTTGTTTCTTTTTTCCCCAAGATGGCACAGCAGTGGTAGCAGTGTGTTGCAGTACCTCCTGTTCTCTTTGAGTTTTTCTCTAACCTTTTTACCCTCTTTTCTGCACATAAGTGTACTTTTCTGTTGATCCTATTGGTTACTTCAGGGATCATTTGTTAGCGCTTAGCAATGCAATTGTGCTAGTGCATGAGAGGCATGACATCCCCTACGAGCTGCAGAAGAGGACACAAGTCAGCCCAGCAGGATCATTGCGATCATTGCAAAGCCCGTAATTCCCTCCATCATTATGGGAAATGTTAGATTGCTTCTCAACAAGATGGACAAACTCAGTGCACTAAAGTGGCATTAGAAGAAATACTGGGAGTGTAGCATCATGATGTTTATGAAGTCATAGCTGACCGCTCTATTTCCAGACATGCTTGTATCTTTGGACAGATTTGAACTCATTTGGGCAGACAGGACAACTGTAAAAGAAAAGGAGGCAGACTGGCAGTATTTGTGAAAGATTTAATTAATTTTGGACACATCACCATTAAAGTACAGGTCTGCTGTAAGAATATTGAACAGTTAGCCATTAGCATGCGACCACACTACCTCCACAGGGAAATATTGCGTGTTATCGTGATAGCTGTGTATGTCCGCCTGTCTGTCAATGGTGACGAGGCTTGTGACATCATACACTCAGCTGTGTTTAGACTCCAAACACAGGACCCACAAGCCCTCATGCTTTTCTTTAATCATGGTTCTCCATCCTCCACTCTGCCTACCTTCACCCAGTATGTAATCTGCCACACCCAAGACAAATAAACACTAGACCATTTTTATGCGAACATAATGGACACTCACCTGTCAAAATGGATAATGGACTACGTTACCAATCAATCACTGTATGTCAGAGCTTGGGTCTTTTAGACAAGTTGGTCAGCAGCACATGGGCCCCTTGAGGAACAGTCCTAACACTGATTATTTTCATCCTGTACACTGCTGACTTCATGTACAGCTCATCAGCCCACCACCTCAAGAATTTCTCTGATGACTCCATAATTATATAATAAGGAATGCCACTGATAATGAGGACAGCAAGTACAGATAAGTAATTCAGGAATTTATGGATTGGTGACCACCTTAAGATAAATGTGACAAAGAAATGGTGGTGGATTTCTGCAGGTGCAGACACACCCCTTCGCCAGTGAACATCCAGGGAATGGACTTTGAGAGAGTGGACCTTTACAAGTACCTGAGTGTTCACTTAAACTCCAACCTGGACTGGTCAGTTAAGACCACTGCACTTCACAAAAGACGCCATAGCAGACTTCACCAGCTAAGAAAACTGAGGTCATTTGGAGTGCAGGGAGCACTCCTAAGAACTTTTTTGATGCAGTGGTGGCACCTGCCATTTTATATGGAGTGATCTGCTGGGGCAGCAGTATTTCGACAGACAGGAAGAGGCTGAACAAACTCATTAAGGCCAGTTCTGTCCTGGGAAGCTGCCACCCCATGCATGAGACTCTGGCAGCAGTGGGCAGCTCCTTCAGTGACAGGCTGCTTCACCCTAAGTGCATGAAGGAGCAGTATTACAGGTCCTTTTTTCCTGCTGCTGTTAGACTGTACAGACAGCACTGCTCTCAGCAAATCATGGACACACATGTAAATTCCACACACTATTAGAGTTTTCATTTCAACATAAAGTGCAATACTTTTCCTCATGTACAATTATCTGTAATTAACTTGTACCTGTTTTATTATTTATAATTTTGTACATACTAAACTGTATATACCATACTTTTTATCTATTTCTTGTACTGAACGACATGCTGTCCCTCTGATGCTGCAACATTGTACAATTCCTCACTGTGGGACTAATAAAGGTTTACCTTATCTTCTTCTAAAACCCCTCTGTATGACCTTCCTTCTATACTAAGTGGGATCCATTACCGTAGAACCTCTGTAGAGTTAATGTAAATAGATGAAACTCAGAGGTCTTATGAGCTGCTTTATTATGATAGAAGAAGGCTGTAACTGAGCTTTTGATGAGAGCAGATAAACTCATACTCATCTGATATAACTCATCAAAAGGCATTAGACTAAAGCTAATGCTCTGATGGCTTACAGTTCTCCTGTGCTCTCATTTGAAGCATCTGCTGTGAGGGACGACAGAACAACACATCTCTCCTCCTCTACAGTCAGCCTAAGTGTAATCAGCAGAGACCTCTTTAATAATCAGACTGAATGAAGTGTCAGCATTGCTACAGTGCTTCAGAGAGCATGAAGGAGTGAGGCGTGGTTGGAGTAAAGAAGCACTGCTGATGAATAAGATCTGACTGGAGATGTGCACACATTGATTACACATGATCAGCTGTTTTGGTTTATTTTACTTTAGAGGCTTCTGATTTTATCAATACAGGATTAGTTTGTTTTTCAATAATTGTTGTTCTATAATTCCATCTGACCACATGACCACCACAGAGCAGGTATTCTATCTGACATGGTGGTAGTTTGTTAGTGTGTGTTCTCCTGGTACAAGTGGAGCAGACAGCAGTTTTGCTGGAGTGTTTAACCACTGTGTCCACTCACTGTCCACTCACTGTCCACTCTATTAGACACTCCTACCTAGTTGCTCCACCTTGTAGATGTAAATTCAGAGACAGAAGCTCATCTGTTTCTGTGGTTTGTGTAAGTCATCCTCTATTCCTTCATCATTGCCAACAGGATGCTGTCTTCTGGATATTTCTGGTTGGTGGGCTGTTCTCAGTCCAGGAGAGACATTAAGAGGTTTAAGGGGTGTCTGATCCACCCATGACCCACCTCCCATATCATACCTGTTTTGTTTGGTCCTGTGGAGGCCTGACCATTGAAGATCAGGTATGCTGTGAAACAGATGGACTACAATCTGTAATTAAAAAACTAAAAAAGTGCTCCTGTATGGTTAGAGGAGCTAATAAAATGGGCAGTGAATGTAGAAACAATGATTGATTGGTCTATAGTAAACACCCATGTGTCTCCAGTGTCCTCTTTTTAAAAAAATACAATATATGGTCATGTACATAAAAAAAAAAACACACCTGCAGCCGTTCCTCCTGAACATGCAAGTGGATTAGTTACAGCATAGCCCTCTAATTAATGCCTGGTTGAAACAGCTATTCAATATTGTGTCAATATTGATTTAGCATAAACAAAGCACAGCATTTGAGCAAAAAGCATTAAAGTGATATTTAATACTGATGGAGGAAGCAGTTAGGGCCTAGTGGGAAAAAGCCCACTCTCTTGGGTGCTGTTTATACATGGTAGTGTTTGTATGGCATAAGCCTGGTGATGTTTTATAGCAGAAGATGGTATCCCCATATCCACATATATATGCTCAACTTGCATGCAGACTCTCACTGATCAGGGAGAAGGGTTGGATCTAATGACATCACTGAACATGATATTGGTTTATAGAGGAAAATGAGAAGGCTGTTTTTTTCTCTGTCTTTGCTCATACAATGTTCAGATTTCAGAATAGTCTTAAGAAGGGTTATGTATTTTGAAGAGCTTATAATTATAAATATCCTTGTCAATTTTATAATTGCAAATAACACAATTATTGTAAAACACTATGGATGATCCATTTTCAAAAGGATTTCTGAGATGGAAAGTGTTATTAGCCATTATAAGCAAAAAATAAAAAATGTGTTTACAAGTGCATTTAATACCATCCAACCTCTCATGCTTCAGAAGGACATGGATAAAATGTAAAAGTTCATGATAGCCAGGGTCCTGGACTACTTATCTCACAGGCCCCAGTTTGTGCAGATGGGTACCAGCCAGTCTGACCTTCTGATCTGCAGGATGGCGCCTCTCTTGGATGCTCATTGGAAAGCTTTGAGTGGTGGTGGAAAGGAGAATTCTCAACAAACTGATCACTTTCCTGGACTACACATCTCAACTGCTACAACTCCTTCACTACCGTGAGAGCCGACAGAGACACCAAAGCCTGCGGGAAGAGCAAAGGTGGGGGGCTGATCATCTACGTGAACAGTCGCTGGTGTAACCCTGGCCATATCACTGTTAAGAAGGTCTTATGTTGTCCGGATCTGGAGCTGTTAGCTGTTAGCCATTAGCCTCCGACCCTACTATGTCCCCCGTGAATTCAGTCACATGATCGCCATCTGTGTTTACATCGCCCCCAGAGCAGCCGCTGCATGTGAGCAGATATGTTCTGTTATGGCAAGATTGCAGTCACAATACCCTGAGGCGTTTATGATCATCTCTGGAGACTTTAATCATGCTACTTTGGACTCTACTTTGGCTACCTTTCACCAGTGTGTGGACTGTCCTACAAGAAACAACAGGACAATCGATCTGCTGTATGCTAATGTGAAAGAGGCATACAGCATCACACCCCTGCCCCCACTGGGAAGTTGGACCACAACCTGGTCCACCTTCAGCCAAAGTACACCCCCTTGGTCAAAAGACAGCATACAACCACCAGAACCATCAGGAGGTGGTCTCCAGAAAAGGAAGAAACACTTAGGGACTGCTATGACACCACTGACTGGGATGTGCGGCTTAGCCCACACTGTGAGGACATCGAGGGGATGACACACTGCCTGACAGATTATTTCAACTTCTGTGCAGATGTGGTCTCCCCTGCCAAGACAGTACGGTGTTACCCCAACAACAAGCCATGGGTAACACAGAAAGTCAAGGCTGCCCTCAACAGGAAGAAGGCCACCTTCCAGAGCAGGGACAGGGAGGCGATAAGAGCAGCACAGCAAGAGGTGAAACGTTGCCTGAAAGAATCCAAGGACAACTACAGGAGGAAGGTGGAACAGGCTAGAGGAGAACAGCATGAGGAGGGTCTGGGAAGGTGTGAGAATCATCACAGGCCACAACACCAAGACCAGAGGTGTGGGGGGAACAGTGGAGAAGACGAATGAGATGAACAACTTCTTCAATCAGTTCAACCAACCCATGCACCCCCACCCTCTCTCCCGCTGCATCTATCTCTTCCTCTTCTGTCAACACATCCTCCAGCAGTTACAACAATATCCTCATCATCATCATCATCATCATCATCATCATCATCATCATCAACCACAACACAGACTCCACTCTTCACTGCGGACCAAGTCAGAGGTCAACTGAGGAGGCTTCACCCCAGGAAAGCAGCAAGGTCTGACAAAGTATGTCCTCAACTGCTGAAGGCCTGTGCTACAGAACTGGGTGAGCCAATCCAGTGTCTCTTCAACCTCAGCCTGCAGGTGGGGAGAGTTCCTACCCTCTGGAAGACATTGTGCATTGTTCTGGTTCCGAAAAAGAACCGGCCAAGTGAGCTGAATGACTTCCGACCTGTGGCACTCATTTCCCATCTGATGAAGACGCTAGAGTGCCTCTTCCACTCTATCACCAAGGAGCTTGTCATTTACTTTGGGAGGTCCAGACCAAAGTCACAACCAGTTCTGATCGAGGGAGATGAGGTGGAGGCTGTGGACTCCTATAAGTACCTCGGGCTGTGGCTGGACAGAAAGTTGGATTGGTCATGTAACATCGACCACCTGTATAGAAAGGGACAGAGCAGGCTGTACTTTCTGAGGAGACTACAGTCCTTCAACATCTGCAGGAAACTCCTGGGGATGTTTTATCAGTCCGTGGTCGCCAGTGTCCTGCTCTACACTGTGGTGTGCTGGTAGGGCAGCATATCCAAGAAGGACACACACAGGCTTGACAAACTGATCAGGTGGGCTGGCTCTGTGGTTGGCACAAAGCTGGACTCTCTGGTGTCAGTGGCAGAGAAGAGGATTCTTGATAAACTACTGGACATTATGGACAATGCCAGTCATCCTCTACACACTTTCAGCAACAGACATATTCAGCTCCACTGTAGCAAGAGTGGTACAGGAGGTAATTTGTACCAAAACTGATCACACTGTACAACTCCTCTTCACTGTGTTGGAACATTATCACTTACTGAGTCTTCATATGTACTGTAATTACATATTACATAGTTCAGTAGCTCAGTAGATTTAGTTTTTAGTTTTTTTTTTCTTCATCTGTCTGTCTGTCTGTCTATCTATATATATATGTCTGCTTGTCTAACATTTACATCTCAAATGAAGATAAAATATGGGTGGCCTAGGACTTCCTGAAAATAGTATTTGGTATTTGTGACTAGATAATATGAATCCTTTATTGATCTGATGAATAATACTATGTTAAACTACAAAAGTATCCCACAAAACTGTCCTCTGATTTTAAAGATTATAGTCTGGGCTGATGGCTGCAGTTGTGTGAAAAAGTTAGGACACCTTTAACATATTTAAACATATAGACATCTTCATTTTAACTATACTGACAAATGGAGTTGATATTGCTAAACACATGAAACTGAATAAATGTCAAATATGATTTATAAAATGTAATTATTTAACATTTTTGGTATGCCCTAATATCTGGTAGTTCCTCATTTGGCTGAAATAATGTCATTAAGATGATACCTATAACCGTTTACCAGTCTCTGGCATTGAGTGGAAGATTTTCTTACTTCTTCATGCAGAATGCTTTTAGCTATGTGATGTCTTTGTACAGACAGCATTCATAGTGTTCATAGTATTCATAGAATTCATGGTGGTTTCTATGATGGAGAGATCTCTAGGCCATGCTGCAGCAAAGCAGCACCAAACCATGACACTTCCACCACCATTGATCACAGTTGGTATGAGGTTCTTGTGTTGCTGTGTTTGGCTTGCTCCAAATATGTCTTCTGTTATTGTGCCCAAATGATTCAATGATTTTTGGTTTTGTTTTTTTTTTGACAGAAAAGGTTTCCTCCCATGAAAAAAAATCCCTTTCCAGAGTCATTTTCATCTACAACTCTAGGTAGGTGGGATGATGTGGAAGTTGTGGTGGGAGATGTGTTGATACTTTACTCTGAGTGCTTAGGTCACCTCTGTTCCTCCATTCAGGATTTTTTGATTCAAAGGATTACATTTACCACACTTCCATCTCACTGTTACCTTGCTCTGATGGTCAGCACTGATCAGTGGTATTCTAAAAGCTTGAACAAAACTTTCTGGGTGTTTCTGATCTCTACTATTGTTTAGTCTCCTGGGAGTATCTTTCACTGTGTCCGGCAGAAGATATTTTAGTCCTTGAAGCTCAGAAACCGCCCACCAGAATCCCCACATCATCCATTTCCAGCACACAATGAATATTTCATAGACTCTCAGTTGCAGATCCTCTGTCATCTTGACCCTTCACAGGTCAGATTTCAGGGGAGAAACAGAGAAAGAGAAATCAATTAACTTTTCTCAGTGGTCTGTTTCAGTCCATGGTTTCTCAGTGTTTGTGTCCCAGGACACACCACATTTCATTCATTTTCACTGTATCAACAAAAACACTTCAACCTTCAGAGCTCGTGAACTGTAGACCATGTGGAAAATTCACAGCAAGTGTTTCTCCACATGAACATTTATTAAATAAAAAGTCCAAATGAAGCCTCATTCATACACTTATAGAGTTATTTCTTTAGTTTAGCAGTGAATTATTAAAATCAAAATCAGAATTTTGATCATCTCAGAACTTTGAGGAAGATTCATATATTAATGCATTAATGAAGCGGAGGACTGTGGAAATTGGTAGAATTCCCCTTTTACCGGAAAGCTCAGGGAAGTTTATAGGAAATAAACTTATGAAATAAAAATATTTCCTTAACTTATAGAAGTATAGGCCAATGCTGTGGGGTGCTTTCTTAGTTTGATGTACTTTTTTCACCAGAAAATTATAGGACATTCATACATATTAGATATTGCTATTTTCAGGAGATTCAAATTTAAGATTAACAAAACATAAACATTTGTATGAAATTAACCATGTTTTAACAAGAATATTTAATTGTACCAACAATATTTTGTTGCATGATGCTCAGGATCTTCTTTGAGTCTGTGATTGCGAGTGCTATCTTCTATGCTGTTGCATGCTGGGACAGCAGGCAACAACAGACTGAACAAACTAATCCGTAAGTCTGGTGATGTTGTGGGAGTTGAGGTTGATGGCAGTGTCGGAGAGGAGGATCAATCAAAATTTATTTATATAGCACTTTTTTACAAAATTAAGGAGTTGTCACAAAGCAGCTTTACAGAAATCTGGGTCCAAGCCTCAATTGAGCAAGCCAGTGGGCAACAGTGGCAAGGAAAAAACTCTCTCAGACTAGAAGGAAGAAACCTTGAGAGGAACCAAGGCTCATACAGGGGTTGGACAATGAAACTGAAACACCTGTTGTTTTAGTGTGGGAAGTTTAATGGCTAAATTGGACCAGCCTGGTGGCCAATCTTCTTTAATTGCACATTGCACCAGTAAGAGCAGAGGTTGAAGGTTCAATTAGCAGGGTAAGAGCACAGTTTTGCTCAAAATATTGCAACGCACACAACATTATGGGTGACATGCCAGAGTTCAAAAGAGGACAAATTGTTGGTGCACACCTTGCTGGCGCATCTGTGACCAAGACAGCAAGTCTTTGTGATGTATCAAGAGCCACATTATCCAGGGTAATGTCAGCATACCATCAAGAAGGATGAACCACATCCAACAGGATTAACTGTGGACGCAAGAGGAAGCTGTCCAAAAGGGATTATGCTGTATTGGCTGCAAAAGGAGGCCCTAGTACACAATACTAATAAATTATTGTGGTCTAAAACCAGGTGTTTCAATTTCATTGTCCAACCCCTGTACATAGGCATAGACATAGACCTAAAAGTTGTAAAACACATATACCTAGCATTAAATGTAATGTAAATGTTAATGGGTACTGAGTTATGTGGGAATGTAAGTGTGAGCAGGATACAAGCTTAGTGTTGGTATGGAAGTCCATGCAGGTTAAATATTCTAAGCTTGCAGTGGAGTCTCAGATGTGGGATAAGTGGGCATGTGGATAGATTCGTCAGGATAAAGCATCATGAGAGGGCATTAACCAACATCAGCTAGTCAGCAGGGGCAGCTCAGGACCTGGGGGAAAGTATGAGAAAGTTTAGCGACCCCTAGTGTAGCACAAAAAGAGAGTCAGTAGAGTCCCAAACAGTAGCAGGAAGATTGTTCCAGAGTTGGGGGGCTTTATAAGAGAATGCTTGTCCCCCTGCAGTGTTCTTCCTAATTTGAGAGACTGTCAGTTGGCCCGCATCTTGTTAGTGCAGTGTACTTGACGGGTTGTATGGTTTTAGAAGGTTTTTAGACATTGTGGGGCTAAGCCATTAAGCCACTTGTAAGTTAGGAGCAGTATTTTATAGTCTATTTAGAATTTAACAGTAAGCAAATGGAGGGATGAGAACAGGAATGATGTGATCAGATTTCTGAGATCTGGTGAGAACTCTAGCAGCAGCGTTTTAATGTTGTAATGATTTTCCTGAACTACCAGCCATAAGGGCATTGCAATAATCCAGTACTGGTGTTATGAATGCATGCACCATTATCACAGCATTTTTGTGGAAAAGTGAAAGAATCCAGTTTTTACTACATTACTAATGTGAGTATCAAATGAAAGGTCTGTGTCGAACATAACTCCTAGTTTTTTTTTCAGTGGAGGTGGGTACAATAGAAAACTTATCTAGATTAATAGGAATATTGCATTTATTTATTCATGTAATTTGCTCATTTTACATATCTGTGCAATAACTCTGGAAGTACATATTAATTTATTAACATAACTGTTGGCTTTTATCATAAGCACTTTAACATTCCTTACTTTGATTCTGCTTATTCTTTTTATTACTGTCATTTTTGGATGGAAGGCTATTGAGTGTCATTGTAAAGAAAGGTGGCTGTATTGGTCACTGATTTGTTTTGGGTTTTGTTTTAGAATGTCATAAATCCATCCATCCATCCATCCATCTTCTTCTGCTTATCCGGGGCTGGGTCGCGGGGGCAGCAGTCTAAGCAGGGAAGCCCAGACTTCCCTCTCCCCCGACACCTCAGCCAGCTCCCCAGGAGGGACCCCGAGGCGTTCTCAGGCCAGCCGAGAGACATAGTCCCTCCAGCGTGTCCTGGGTCTACCCCGCGGTCTCCTCCCGGTAGGACGTGCCTGGAACACCCCCCCAGGGAGACGCCCAGGGGGCATCCGAAACAGATGCCCGAGCCACCTCAACTGGTTCCTCTCGATGTAGAGGAGCAGTGGCTCTACTCTGAGCTCCTCCCGGGTAGCCGAGGATCTCACCCTATCTCTAAGGGAGCGCCCGGCCACCCTGCGGAGGAAACTCATTTCGGCCGCTTGTATCCGCGATCTTGTCCTTTCGATCATTACCCACAGTTCATGGCCATAGGTGAGGGTGGGAACGTAGATTGACCAGTAAATCGAGAGCTTCGCCTTTCCTTCTTCACCACAACGGACCGGTACACCGACCGCATGACTGCGGCGGCAGCACCGATCCGTCTGTCAATCTCACGCTCCCTCTCACCCCCACTCGTGAACAAGATACTTGAACTCCTCCTCTTGGGGCAGGACAACTCCACCAATCTGGAGAGGGCAAGCCACCCTTTTCCGGTCGAGAACCATGGCCTCAGATTTGGAGGTGCTGATTCGCATCCCAGCCGCTTCACACTCAGCTACGAACCGCTCCAATGCCTGCTGAAGGTCCTGGCCTGAAGAAGCCATCAGGACAACATCATCTGCAAAAAGCAGAGATGATATCCTGTGGTTCCCAAACTGGACCCCCTCCGGCCCCTGGCTGCGCCTAGAAATTCTGTCCATAAAGGTTATGAACAGAACCGGTGACAAAGGGCAGCCCTGCCGGAGTCCAACATGCACCGGGAACAGGCCCGATTTACTGCCGGCAATGCGCACCAGGCTCCTGCTCTGGTCGTACAAGGACCTGACAGCCCTTAACAGAGGGCCCTGGACCCCATATTCCCGGAGCACCCCCCACAGAATACCCCTTGCCTTCTCCAAATCCACAAAACACATGTGGACTGGTTGGGCAAACTCCCATGAACCCTCGAGCACCCTCCGGAGGGTATAGAGCTGGTCCAGTGTTCTGCGGCCAGGACGAAAACCGCATTGTTCCTCCTGAATCCGAGGTTCGACTAACGGCCGAATTCGTCTCTCCAGTACCCTGGCGTAGACTTTCCCGGGGAGGCTGAGAAGAGTGATCCCCCTATAGTTGGAACACACTCTCCGGTCCCCCTTTTTAAACAGGGGAACCACCACCCCGGTTTGCCACTCCAGGGGCACTGTCCCTGTCCGCCACGCGATGCTGCAGAGGCGCGTCAGCCAGGACAGCCCAACAGCATCTAGAGACTTGAGATACTCTGGGCGGATCTCATCCACCCCCGGAGCCCCACCACTGAGGAGTTTACAGACCACCTCAGTGACTTCAGCCCGGGTGATGGGCGAGTCCTCCTCAGAGTCCTCAGCCTCACCTTCTACATTAGAAGACGTGATGGTGGGGTTAAGGAGATCCTCGAAGTATTCCTTCCACCGCCCAACGATATCCCCGGTCGAGGTCAGCAGCTCCCCGCCCGCACTGTAAACAGTGTCGGCAGGGTACTGCTTCCCCCTTCTGAGGCGCCGGACGGTTTGCCAGAATCGCTTCGGGGCCGACCGATAGTCCTTCTCCAGGGCCTCCCCAAACTCCTCCCAGCTCCTGGTTTTTGCCTCCTTGACCGCCCTAGCAGCAGCACGCTTAGCCTCTCGGTACCTGTCGGCTGCGTCAGAAGACCCAGAGGCCAACATGGCCCGATAGGTCGTCTTCTTCAGCTTGACGGCATCCCTTACTTCCGGTGTCCACCACCGGGTTCGGGGATTGCCGCCACGGCAGGCACCAGTGACCTTACGCCCGCAGCTCCGGACAGCCGCGTCAACAATGGAGGTTGAGAACCTGGTCCACTCAGACTCAATGTCCCCCGCCTCCCCAGGTAGCTGTGAGAAGCTCTCCCGGAGGTGGGAGTTGAAAGCTTCCCTGACAGGGGGCTCAGCCAGACGTTCCCAGCAGACCCGCAGGATACGTTTCGGCCTGCCAGGTCTCTCCTGCCTGCCCCTCTGCCAGCGGATCCAACTCACCACCAGGTAGTGATCGGTTGACAACTCTGCCCCTCTCTTCACCCGAGTGTCCAAGACATAGGGCCGGAGCTCAGATGAGACAATCACAAAGTCTATCATTGATCTCCGGCCTAGGGCGTCCTGGTGCCATGTGCACTTATGGACGCCCCTATGCTCGAACATGGTGTTCGTTATGGACAATCTGTAACTGGTGCAGAAGTCCAACAACAGAACTCCGCTCGGGTTCTGATCGGGGAGGCCGTTCCTCCCAATCACCCCTCTCCAGGTGTCACTGTCGTCGCCCACGTGGGCGTTGAAGTCCCCCAGCAGAACAACGGCGTCCCCAGTTGGGGCACTTTCCAGTACCCCCCCCAAGGACCCCAAGAAGGTCTGGTACTCTGCACTGCCATTCGGCCCGTAGGCACAAACTACAGTCAGAGTCCTCACTCCTACCCGAAGGCGCAGAGAGGCGACCCTCTCGTTCACTGGGGTAAACTCCAACACGAGACGGCTGAGATGGGGAGCTATAAGCAAGCCCACACCAGCCCGGCGTCTCTCTCCCTGGGCAACTCCAGAGTAGTGCGTGGAAGTGAGCCCGACTATCTCTAGCCGGTACCTCTCGACCTCCCGCACAAGCTCATTCTCCTTCCCCCCCAGCGAGGTGACGTTCCACGTCCCAACAGCTAGCCGATGTGTCGAGGGATCGGGCCGCCGAGGACCCCGCCCTCGACCGCCACCCAATCCACAGGGCACCCGACCCCAATGGGTGGTGGGCCCACAGGAGGAATGGCCCACGTTGCCTCTTCGGGCTGGGCCCGGCCGGGCCCCATGGGCAAAGACCCGGCCACCAGGCGCTCGCTCCCGAGCCCCAACCCCAGGCCTGGCTCCAGGGTGGGGCCCCGGTTGCGCCATACCGGGCGACGTTGCGGGGCCTTTTTTCTGATGTTTCATTGGGGTTTTTGAACTGCTCTTAGTCGGGCCCGTCACCTTGGACCTGTTTGCCATGGGAGACCCTGACAGGGGGTGAAAATTTAACCCCCGGGCAACATAGCTCCTCGGATCATTCTGGCACTCAAACCCCTCCACCACGGTAAGGTGGCAGCTCAAGGAGGGGAATGTCATAAATGTTTATTTCTAAATGTTGTGTTGTTATATTGATTTACCTGGTGAAAATAAACAAGTGAGATGGGTATATATTTGGTTTTTGCCTAATAATTCTGCACAGTAATAATTACCTGCACAAACAGATATCCTCCTAAGATAGCCAAATCTAAAAATAAAACCGCTCAAACTTCCAAAAATATTAAGCTTTTTTATGAGATATTTATGAGTGTTTGGGGTTGAATAATAAACAGAATCCTCTCAAATACAACTTGCCTAATAATTCTGCACACACTGTATTTATTTTTATTACTGTCATTTTTATTATATTTTTTCTAATTCTACACTGTGTGCAGAATTATTAGGCAAATGAGTATTTTGATCACATCATCCTTTTTATACATATTGTCCTACTCCAAGCTGTATAGGCTTGAAAGCCAACTACCACTTAAGTAAATCAGGTAATGTGCATCTCTGTAATGAGAAGGGGTGTGGCCTAATGACATTAACACCCTATATAAGGTGTGCTTAATTATTAGGCAACTTCCTTTCCTTTGACAAAATGGCTCAGAAGAGAGATTTGACAGCCTCTGAAATGTCAAAATTTGTGAGATGTCTTGCAGAGGGATGCAGCAGTCTTGAAATTGCCAAACTTTTGAAGTGTGATCACCGAACAATCAAGCATTTCATGGTAAATAGCCAACAGGGTCGCAAGAAGCATGTTGAAAACAAAGGCGTAAAATAACTGCCCATGAATTGAGGAAAATCAAGCGTGAAGCTGCCAAGGTTCCATTTGCCACTAGTTTTGCCATATTTCAGAGCTGCAAAGTTACTGGAGTATCAAAAAGCACAGGGTGTACGATACTCAGGGACATGGCCAAGGTAAGGAAGGCTGAAAAACGACCACCTTTGAACAAGAAACATAACATAAAATGTCAAGACTGGGCCAAGAAATATCTTAAGTCTAATTTTTCTAAGGTTTTATGGACTGATGAAATGAGAGTGACTCTTGATGGGCCAGATGGATGGGCCCGAGGCTGGATCAGTAAAGGGCAGAGAGCTCCATTCTGTCTCAGACCCCAGCAAGGTGGAGGTGGGGTACTGGTATGGGCTGGTATCATCAAAGATGAACTTGTAGGACCTTTTTGGGTTGAGGATGGAATGAAGTTCAACTGCCAGACCTACTGCCAGTGTCTGGAAGACACCTTCTTCAAGCAGTGGTACAGGAAGAAGTTGGTATCATTCAAGAAATACATGATTTTCATGCAGGACAATGCTCACAAGTACTCCACAGCGTGGCTGGTCAGTAAAGGTCTAAAAGAAGAAAAAATAATCACATTGCCCTCTTTTTCACCTGATCTGAATCCCATAGAATACCTGTGGTCCCTCATAAAATGTGAGATCTACAGGGAAGGAAAACAGTACACCTCTCTGAACACTGTCTGGTGGTGGCTGCTGCATGCAATGTTGACCGTAAACAGATCAAGCACCTGACAGAATCTATGGATGGAAGGCTATTGAGTGTCATTGTAAAGAAAGGTGGCTGTATTGGTCACTGATTTGTTTTGGGTTTTGTTTTAGAATGTCATAAATGTTTATTTCTAAATGTTGTATTGTTATATTGATTTACCTGGTGAAAATATACAAGTGAGATGGGTATATATTTGGTTTTTGCCTAAAAATTCTGCACAGTAATAATTACCTGCACAAACAGATATCCTCCTAAGATAGCCAAATCTAAAAATAAAACCGCTCCAACTTCCAAAAATATTAAGCTTTTTTATGAGATATTTATGAGTGTTTGGGGTTGAATAATAAACAGAATCCTCTCAAATACAACTTGCCTAATAATTCTGCACACACTGTATTTATTTTTATTTTTATCTTTCTATTGTCTTTTTATATTTTATATGGGTGCAGCTGTAAGAATTTGCAATTTCTCTCAGGGAATAATAAAGCATTTCTGATTCTAAGTTTATTCTGAAATTTGAGTAAATAAGGGATCAAACAGCAAACTCCTTGCTCATTTTCCTCTATAACCCAATATCTGCCCCCTCTGGCTGATCAGTCAGTCTGCATGCAGGTTGAGCATGTACATGTGGACAGAGCAGTAAACATGCACTGGATGCTCCTTTGGCATTTAAGCTGGAATTTAATTAATCTGAAAAGAAGTGAATATTAGCTGTTTTCCAAGCTCAATTACTCGATTCAGCATTGAAGATAGTGTTAGATAGGGTAGGTATTATATGATATGTGTGTCATGTCTGTAGGTTACTCTGAGTATGAGTTATGAAGCCTAGAAAAAAAGCATGCAACTACCCACAAACTGTGGATCTCAAGGTCTAAGAGTTAAGGCTCTTCTACCAGTCATTCAAACCTGGAGAGCTCTCAACACTGAACAGACACAGTGTTAGTCAACTGTACATGGATTCAGATTAACCATTTTAAACTTGTATGTAGGCCCACACTTCATTATTATCAGAACTTACATCATTTTCATGGGCCCTAAAATAGAACCCTGTGGCACTCCACAAACACTGCTAAACTAATGACTCAATAGATTGAAATATAATTCTGTGTTCAGTGTCCCTTTTGATGAGTACAGTCAGTAACCATTTTAATGGATCAAACCCATAGCAGCCAGAATTTTCTTGTTTCTCCTGGTGGCCTATTCAAATGTGGCAACCACACAGGAAACATCTTGAACAGTACCAATTTCTTAGCAATGATTAAATTTGGAATAGCAGCCAGTTCGTAGCACTCTACCTCCATCTGAAAAGCACATATAAATATCCTAGCAACCAACTGGTACAGCACAGTAACCACCACCAATAGCATATCAATCACTTGGCAACCATCAGAAGTGGCATAGAGGCACCCTACCCATCATTTTGAAACCATCTAGTTTCAAACAGCAGCCATTTAAGTTACTTCAAGGAACCTTCAAGAAACCTTCATCCTCTCATGAAATGTTCTTTCAAGCAGTTTAAGACATTCCTTCACAAATTCAAACTGAAGAACTTCCAGAAGTTCCTCAGGGATCTTTAACAGATACCTTTTATAGTGTAGTTAGTAGCAATACCCTACCACATAGCAGCACCTTACCAATCCCCTGAAACTCTCATCATAGCAACCACTTAGAACAGCACAGTAACCACCAAGGGTCTGACTCTGCATCATCTGGGAGTGTTGAGGCTCAGCCCATGAAGGGGTTCTTTTTTTGTTTGCCAGTCAGTTTCGCTTTTGGATCACAGTCAGTTGGGGGGTGGTGGTTGTTTCACATTTGTTTGGTGGGGTGGGGTTATAACGTTCAGACGTTCAAATGTTCTTGGAAGCCCCAGAAGCCCAGACCAAGCAATGTCTCTGGTAACCACTAGAGAAGCTACATACAATAGCACCTAGTCCCTTAATTTCCCTGAGGGAACCCTCCCAAGGGAATAATAAATTCTATCCTACCCTATCCTATCCTATCCTATCCTATCCTATCCTATAAGGCAAACTCATGGGACACTTGAGCAAGTAATCGTTGCAGCTCCAGAAATTTTAAAACCATCCTAAATCACAGCCAATTGCAAGAGTCAAAAAGCGACTCTCTGAGAGAGTTCAAGTCAAGTCAGGTCAAGTCAAGGCTTTTTATTATCATTACATCTGAGTACAGGTACAGGTACAGTGCAATGAAATTATGTTCCTCCAGAACCAAGGTGCAACATGGACCAGCAATACAGTGGGACAACATAAAGTGCAAACACTACAATAAATACAATAAATACAGCAAACAAGAGACAATTTAACAGCCAGGACAGGACAGTGCAGTACTGAGCAGTATAATGAAATGAAATGTTTGTGGTTAGAATAAGGTACACGAGATATGTAACATACTGTAACATATAAATGTACATGATAACAGCAGTTACTGAGGTAGAAAGTTTATAGTTCTGAGTGAGCAGCAAATATTGCTGATAAGGATGGGGATGATCCAGTCTCTGTGTGTTGAGAGCATTTGTGTGTAGAGTGCTGGGTAGGTACAGTGCAGTTCCTTGTGTTTGGTACGGTCTTTGTGTGGGTGTGAGGAGTGGTGTGGGGTTCAGTTCATTCCCTGTGTGAATGTGGGTGTGTGGAGTGGTGTAGGGTTCAGTTCAGTTTAGTCCCTGTGTGAATGTGAATGTGGGTGTGAGTAGTGGTGGGGGGGGTTCAGCTCTGTCTCCGTGAGTTGAGGAGTCTGACTGCCTGGTGGACGAAGCTGTTGCAGAGTCTGATGGTGGAGGCTCGGATGCTCCGGTATCTTCTGCCAGACGGCATCAGAGTGAAGAGACTGTGTGAGGGGTGGGTTGGGTCTTCTACAATGCTGATGGCTTTGCGGATGCAGCTAGAGGTGAAGATGTCATTGATGGAGGGCAGAGGTACTCCAATGATCTTCTCGGCTTTCCTCACTATCTGCTGTAGGGTCTTGTAATCTGTGATGGTGCAGTTCCCAAACCAGACAGTAATGCAGGTGCTCAAGATGCTCTCTAAAGTCCCTTTGTAGAACATGGTGAGTATGGGTGGTTAGAGTCAGGCGTGAAAAAGGCCAGAGCTCTGGGTTAATGTTTGAATTAATCGGAAAAAAAAAAAATCAACACAACTGACTTCTGTATAAAACAGCTCCAGCTGTTCTTCACTGGTGAAATCTCAGCCCATTACAGCCCAGCTCAGCATGTTAGCTGTGTGTGTGCATCCTGTAGCACTGTGACCTTTCCCTCAGAGCTGCTGTTAAACATCCAGCTGCTCTTGTTCTCCAATAGATACCTTACAGCATCCAGCGCCCCCCACAGGTCCAAACCTAGCAGGCATGAACTCCAGTCTTCAGCTTTGAGAGCCAGTACACATCATTCATTGTAAAGCAATGATTACCCACCCTTTAAAGTGTTATTAACTCCTCAAGTCCACTCAACCATTTAAACACTCCAGAGGGACCACTCCCCCACCCCAAAGATCAAAAGGGACCTATCCCTCATTATCAAAAGGGATCACAACCTACAACCCTCTAAGCCCCATTTGTGGGCTCTTTAAAAAATACAGTGCTCTGGTTGAACTAATCAGATCAATAGGACTCCTTCTCCAGACAACAAATTGTTTGTATGCTGGTCTTTAAAAAATATAGGATGAATAAGGTTGCCAATCCAGCCAAATTTCACTGAGTGAAGGGCACCCAGGTCAACAGGTGAGCAGGAATTGTGGGCGCATTATGGAAGTGTGGAGTCCTCATGGCTGAAAGATGAGAGCTGGACACAGACAAGGAGAGACAGAGGGGTGTGTTAAGCTGCTAATGTAGATCTGATACAACAGTGTGAGAGGATTAACCTCCTGCCTGAAGCTCTACTACTCCACTTCTGCTCTGTAGGACCCTCTGCTAATGGGGGAACACTGTGTTTGCTGTGAGCGTTTACTGCATTTTGCTGTGTTTTCTCAGGAATTTTCCATTAAACAGAACAGAGCTGAAGATTTGAACCCCTCTGTCACGCTAAACTCTCCAAACTGCTCCCAGACAGAGAAGGGAGTTTTCCAACCATCTGCTCTGAATTTCGATTTCGAGACTCTACCCCTTCATTCACAAGCTGGATTTACAGACTTTCAGATGCCAACATATTCGCCTCAACTCTGACCACAGCAACTCTCTCAGACTGAAAATTAGGAGGCATAACTTGCAGGTGAATATTGGTCTTTAAGTACACAAGAGCAGATTAAGATCTGTCTACAATGGACAAGAAAGCTCAACCTTTTGCAAAATCACAAAACACAAAAAAACACATGCTATGTGAATTGTCATGCTGTATACACAATCAGAAGCAGTGACATTGATGTGGTGGTGTATTAGTGTGTGTGTGTTGTACTTGTATGAGTGGATCAGACACATCAGTGCTATGGGACTGTTTTAGCCATGTCTACTCATTGTCTTCTCCGCTGTCTGACCAGAAAGTCATGGAGGGGGTGAAATGTGTTGCCCAGGATAGAGGTCAGGTCATTTTAATCTGTGCAGCTTCCCTGCCTTAAAGGGACTGATTCAACTACTGAGCTTTTAACTCAATTTCACTAAATAATCATTAAGATTGCTCCCTTTTCTTCCTTTATTTTACTTCACTTTTTAACTTCAACTGTCTTTAGTCTGCAAAAATGCAGAAATGAATGAAGTTGTTTGCATCTTTAATTAGGTGATTTATAGATTATCTGCTGGTTACTAAAAGTAGTAGTAGGATTATTTGCCATTAGGTTGGATAATTAGCAGGTGCAAACCTGTTAACGGGGAATTTACAAAAGAGAATATCTCATAAATAATACAAACAATACCCAAGTATATTTAAAATCCTTATACACACTACATTAATCAATGCTTAGTTCTTGTACAGACTTAATATCTTATTTTGCATAAATGAACACTAAATATTAACATATCCAGTGAAACGTGAGCAGTTCAATGTTTCTCTTAGCACGAAGCTAGTACAGTAATGCTAACTTGGCAGCAGCAAATATTTTCACTAGAAAACAGTTCCTTAAGGGATTTTAGTGTTCTGTACTCTTTCTGGCTCCCTCTGCAGACTTAGCAGATGTACCTGACCTGCACAGGGTTTCTGTGAACTACAACATTGCTTTGAACAGCAGCTTTTCTTATATGCCCCAATATACCACAACACTCCCTCACTTGTTTGCTTATATATTTTTTTCTTTCTCATGTACTGGGTATGTTGCCAGAGTGGTTTCATCTGCTTAATTTTCTGAGCATTCCAAAAGTGTGGCCAATGAGACATGTAGTCCAGTACAAAGGTTATCACAGACTTATCCACTGGCACTTTATCCATCTTCACCACAAATATGAGAGGTTGGATGGTATTAGAAGAAGTGAAAGAAAGTGATTCTCACTGTTGTATTGCTCGGGTCCAAATGGGAGTATGGTTTCTGCGGTAGGTAAATTACTGCATCATCCACACAAACCTCCTGTTGAAAAGAAAACTGCAGAGGGTCCAGGAAGGGGCTGACCTGAGGTCTGAGATGTGGCAACACCAGCCTTTCCAGGGTCACTGGTCATTGAGAAAAGAGATAGATCAGGGACAGTGTATTTTACATGGTGTAGGCGGCACTTGGTCTTGCTTCAGACTCAGGTTAAAGAGACACTGAAGAATCCCAACTAAGCTGAGTGGTACAGACCCTCGGTACTCTTGGGCTGATTCTGTCTGGTCTTGCCGCCTTGCCCAATTGTAGCTGTCTGTTGACCTGTTGGTTGACACATCTAGTGTGTAGACAGCAGTGGTGTTGAGGGAGTCAGGCTACTGCTACTAGAGTTGGGTGATGACATGTTGAATCTGTATAAATAAATAAATAAATAAATAAATAAACATTGTCAGTGTTCAAACTGTCCCCCACAGTTTGTGGTTTAGCATTAATGCCAGCCCATACCACATTGGCATGTTTGTTCTTACATTTTGCCCCCAGCTTTCTTCTGTAGGCCTCTTCATTCTCCCTCAGTGTAGCCCTCAGCTCCTTCTGCACAGACCTCAGTAGTACCTTGTCCTTAAAATCTGTTTCTTCTTGTTCAACAGGTCCTTCAAGTCCTTGGTGATCCACAGTTTATTGTTGGAAAAACAATGCATCCACTTAATTGGAATAATAGTGTTCATGCAGAAACTGATGTATTTAATGCAGTCTGTAATTTTGTTAATGTTCTCACCAGCTGATTCACACAATTTGTGGTCTCAATGCAAACTGCAGTGAGCCCCTTCTGTCTCTGGTGACAAGCTCCTGATTATTTTCTTTGTCACCGGTTGCCTTAAGACTATTGATCTCTGATGTGGGAGTGAGTAGGACCAAATTATGATCATAGATTATGATCTATGAATTCTTGCTATCTCAGGGAGTGTGATGCCACACACCAACTCTGCATCAAATGCTGATGTTATGCACACAATGACAATAATGGTGTCCATGAACTCCCTCAGCAGGTAATAGATTTAAAAGAATTCAACTTCTGGGCAACATTGATGCTCCATCACAGTAATGTGTGAAGGAAGACATATATTGTTCACAAATATGGCAATACTTACACCTTTCCATTTATTGATCAATTTAGTGTGTTTGTCACCTCGCAGGAGTGTTTGTAAAGCCAGAAATCAGGGCTTTTGGGCCTAGAATATCCACATGAAGCCTTGTTTCTGTAAAGCACAGCAGACTGGCCTCACTGTACTTACTGTGGAACCTGATCAGTGTGTTCAACCTTGTTGTGTTCAAATCTTGTTGCCAAGAGACCTCACATTCCCCATTATTATGGAGGGAATGAAAGGTTTGTAACAGCTTTTCATCACTTTGCTTTTGACTCTAGCTCTGCATTCTCTGAATGGTCTCTGGAGTTATTCAGTAATGAAAATAGCAGAAACAGAATGTGTAGCAGATTTCCATAGCTCCAGGAGCTTGACATGTGAGTATGTGCAACAAGCTACATCAGCAGCTCCTCTGTTCTACATTCCAAGTTAGAAGCATACTAAAAACTAAAATTACATGAGTAAGCAGAAAGAAATTGGAAAGAATAGGGTTAAGAAAGAGTTAAACATATAAGAAACAAAAAAATTACAATGGGTAAATTACCCTAATATAGGTTATAGGTTAAAATGTCTCTCACAGGAAAGAGCTGCTGTAATAGCTGCTGTAATTGGCTGCCGCTAACACAGCGCAGAAACCAGATGCCTTTCCAGACTCATCTGCATCTACAACTCTGTTTGGACCTTGGTTTGTTCTGGACATTCAGGCGTGAAAAAAACCTTGATGTCCAGTGCTGAGAGAGCACATGGTTCTACAGTGAGTTAAGTTTCAATGGAAACATCAGAACATTAGATTGGTCTTAAAAGTTGAGCAGATGAGGGTCTCTGACTTAAATTAGCTGGTGCTTGTGGGCCAGTAGTGTTCCGTAAGAGGGGCTGGCGGAATGTTTCTGATGTTTTGAAGCTACAGAGTTGTAGATGATGCTTGATGAAGATAATAGCAATATGGACAGCGTTGTTTCACTGTGCTGTGAAATTGGAGGGTATATTGTGAATCTCTACTCTGTTCTTTAGTTAATTATCTCTGTTAGAAGACAGCACTGGAGGTCCTGGAGGAGCTCCTTCAGTTACTGCACCCTCTGGGGTAAATATGAGATAAAGCCCTAGTGGTCAGATAAACTCTTTATGGAGTTTCTAATCTTCACTGCTCTTTTCTGAAATGGCAAGATCTTTATCCTTCTCCACTCACCACTTTGTGTTTACAGGGTCTGACTGAGTTTCATAGTTTTAGACAGTGAGCAGATTGTTTGATTCAGGCCTCTATAGCTCTGACTGCACACTGACTAAAATTAATTTGTTTCCAACTGAATTAAATCCCTGTCCATGTGTAAGGAGGGAGGAGTTGTTTCAGAATAAAATTCAGCAAAGGGACAATACTTATACATAAATGATATAAAATTGCAAACAATTGGAATGGTTTGGATGATCAATTTCCAATTTATGCAATAAAAAGTTTTTTAATCCTTATAAGCAAAGAATTTGTTTTACAAATATTTAAATTCTGTTGATTTTTACAACTCAAATGAAGACAGATATGAGTAGACTATGATGTGAAAATGACAATATCTGGTATGTGTGACTGTCTCCTATAAATACTTTTCAAAATTTTATTTCTGAATAAAGGTATATCAAACTATGAAAACATCCTGCAAAATATGTCTATAGCTCTAAATGTTAATAAGGAACCATCAAGGTCAACAGGTGGTCCGGACAAGTGTCGATCCAACCAGAAAGGCTGTCGAAGTACAGCTGAGGATGGAAATTTCTGTTGGGAACAGGTCGATCCAGAGGCCATTGACCCTAGCGATGGATTCAACCTTCATGTCAAACATGAATCAGATCTGCACAGTGGGTGTGATCAATTTTCAGAGCAGAGCTTTAATTAAAAGTCCAATAAAACCAGTAAAACAGTCCAAGATCAGGTTCATATCAGCCAGAAGGTTAAGACTATGTTAAGATTTACATGTCTGGACTACACAAACCTATTGGCAGGGGTGGTTTTTTTGAGTGATGAAAGGACACTTTGAAATCCATCTAAGCATCCAGATTAAGACTGTGTAACATTCACAATGACTGGCTGGTTTCTGGTTGGTGGACCATTTTCAGTCCAGCAGTGACACAAATGGGTTTAAACACTCCAGCAACATTGCTGTGTCTGATTCACTTGTACCAGTGCAACACACACTAATGCACCACCACCATGTTAATGTCACTGCAGTTCTGAGAATGACCCACCTCCCACATAATACTTGTTATGTTGTGGTCCTGCAGAGAAACACAAGAACTACTGAAAAGGAGCTGATATAATGGAAAATTAGTCTAGAAAAAATGAGGTGATAATAATGTTATGACTTATTTATGCATATGAGCTGTTTAAAACTCTTTAAAACTAATTAATGAGATGAGAAAACAACCTTTACAGCTGAGCAGAAATGCATGAAAAGAGAACAATTTTGGATCTTTTGGGAGACTTCTGAAGTTGCATTCAGCTCAATACACTGTTAATCATCTGCACAGCAAGTCAGCAGCATTGGGAATGTCAGCCTGATTCAGTTAAATATGAACGCCTATAGTTCTCACTCATACAGGAGAGGGATTTACTCCATCTAGAGAGAGCTTTAAAACCACAAATGTTTCCTTTTAAACATACTGTAATAACATGAGGATAGTGAGGCCAATCTCATGACAGACAGACCTGCTTACAGTGTTTAAATTAAATCGAATCAGACTGTGAACTGGCACACCTGTAGTAACTGAACTTAGGTCAAACTCTGAATTGACACACCTGTAATAATTAGATTTCACGCAGATCAGATTCTGGATTAACACATTTGTAATAACAAAATGTAGACCATACTCTGAATCGAGACACCTGTAATAACTAAACGTCACTCAGATCAGACTCTGTATCAACATACCTGTAATTTAAAATTTCACTCAGACCAGACACTGAACTGACACATCTTTAATAAGTAAATCTCACTTAGATCAGACACTGAAGTGACAAAAATCTAATGACTAAATTTCACTCAGATCAGACTCAGAATCAGTGCACCTGTAAAAACTAAATTCAAATCAGACTCTGACTCAACACACATGTATAATTTTAAATTTACTCAGATCAGAGACTGAACTGACATATTCTCTAATGACGAAATTTCTCTCAGATCAGACTCTGAATTGATACATCTGTAATAATTAACCCTCACTCAGATCAGACACTGAATTTACATATCTGTAATAATTAAATTTCACTCCCATCACTCAGAATTGGCACACATGTGATAACTAAACCCCAATCAGATCAGACTCTAAATTGACAGACCTGTAATAATAATTAAAATTCACTCAGACAATGTTTTGACACACCTTTAATAACTATGCTTCACCAGATCAGACTCTCAATTGACACAACTGTTCTAATCTTACTCTTAATTGCTGATCTGTAATAATTAAATTTCACTCTGATCAGATTCTGAATTAGTGCACCTGTAATATCTAAAATCTGATAAGACTCTGAATTAACACATTTGTAAAAAGTACGTTTTTCTCAGATCAGGCTCTGAACTGGCACACCTGTAATAACAAACGCTCACTCAGATCAGACACTATATTGTCACACCTGTAATAATTAAACTTCACCCAAATCAGACACTGAATTTAAACACCTGTAATAATGAATCACTCAGATCAGACTTTGAATGAGGACTTTGATGAGGATTGTGATGATGTTGGTGATTGTGGCAATGTTGGTTGAGGCTGAATAAGGGTCAATCCTGCTATCCATTGAACTGAGATAATAAAGAAGAGCTGTCCTCATCTGCAGGGTTTCAGAGCACTTCACGTTCAGCAGTGATTCAGACTGACACTCTCAGAGTCCATTAGTGTTTACTTTGAGTTCTAAGACACAGGCTAAGACTAAGGCTTTTGGCATTTCTCCTGATTTAGCTGCTTCAGTTCCTTCTGTTCATCACTAGATTCACTGAACAGACATACATTTTGCAGTCTCCTTTGGTTTTGTTAGTGAGAGGAGTTCTGGTAATGGTGATTTTAGTAATAGTGATGTTTGTAATTATAGTGTTTGTGGTGATGGTTCTAATAGTAATTATATTGATGTTATTGTGATGTTTGTGATTGTAGTAATTTGTGGTAATGATGGTGTCACACCTGTACGTGCTGTACCTTTAAGATCAGCCTCACCTGAATATTAGAGGCTGAATCCGCCCTTCCACACACCTGTGGGCAAGTCTCCAATCAACCAGACTATATATACTGGGACTCATGCGCAGCCTAGCTGCAAGATATTGCCACTTCTGTGCCTTATCGAGCGATCTGTATTGGTTTGTGTTCCCTGGTTTCTGATCTTTCCGCCTGTTTCTGACTTTGATTTGTGTATAGTGATTTTGGTAAATAAACCTGCCTGCGTTTGCATCCTCTGCCCCTTGGCTGGTCATTACAGAATATCTCACCACCCATGGATGCAGCAGGATCCCCTAACTTGAATGAAGCAGTGTCTGAACAAGCACAAGTAGTGGGGAACGATCAACAGCAGCTTGATCAGTTGGGTTCAGCGTTTACTGCTCTAACTGAGCGTCTGGATGCTATGTTTAACAACCAGCCTGCTAATCCCGTCCCACAGATGGTTAATCCACCTGCACCAGTATCTGAGCTGGCGGCTTTAGTTCCCCTCAAGGTTTCTCTACCCGATAAATACAACGGGGACACAGAGATATGTGAGGGATTTTTATTACAATGTGACATTTACTTTTCTCAACAACCCCCACCTGGACCCTCTGATCATGCTAAGGTCATGTTTCTAACTTCCCTGCTCACTGGTAGAGCTATTAAGTGGGCTATGGTACTCTGGTCTAGAGATCACAGGGTTAGTACTAATTATAATAAGTTTATTACTACTTTCTGGACAGTTTTTGGTAACCCCGAGGGAGGCAGGGAAGTAGGGGAACAACTCCTTGACCTCAGGCAAGACCACGATACAGTAGCAAACTATGCTCTTACCTTCAACACGCTAGCCGCGCAAAGTGGATGGAATGAGGCTTCCCTCATCACAGCATTTTGGAGAGGACTGTCAGGGGAGATTCAAACAGAGCTGGCTTGCCAGGATGATTCCCTTCCTTTAGATGACTAGACTGGATGTTTTGCTGCAAAGCTGACGTCACTTGTCACGCAGCAAGCATGCTTACGCAGCACCATAGGCATTTCTGGTGGAGGAGGGGGAGCCCATGCAGCTTGGGCATGCAAGACTGAGCCAAGTGGAGCGGAGGCACCGCCTAGAGGGAGGCTTGTGTCTGTACTGTGGAGCAAAGGGTCACATGAGAAGGGGTTGTCCCCACTGACCGCTTTTATGGCCAGGCGACATCACCTAGCGCACGAGATCCTGACCCTCTAATCTCGGCAAGACTGTTAACTGTACCTGTAACAGTGCATTACCTCAATCAGGGTTTTTCTTTTCCAGCCCTCGTGGACTCCGGAATGGCAGGGAACTTCATTGAGCAAGCAGTTGCTGAGGAATTGAAGATTCCCGTTAAGAAATTAGATGCTCCCAGAAAGATCCATGCTATAAACAACCCATTGGAGAAGGCACTGTTACACACATAACCAACCCATTAACCATTACCATTGGGACTGTCCACAGTGAACAGATATCTTTTTATATACTTCGTGTTTCTTCTCATCCCATAGTTTCCCTGGCTTACTAAACATAACCCCTTGATTTCCTGGCAAAATAGAGTGTGTACAGTAATGTACAGTGGTCCCGTAAATGTCTTGACTATTGAAAGCCCCTCAGAGCCTAGCCTTGCTGAAATCCCAGAGGTTTATTCCGATCTGCTAGAGGTGTTCAATAAAAAGAAAGCCACACTATTACCACCAAATTGAAAATGGGACTGTGCCATAGACTTAGAAGAAGGCAAACTTCCCCCTAGAGCAAGTATCTATCCTTTGTCTGTAAACGAAACACAGACTATGGAGGAAAACATACAGGAAGCCCTGTGCCAAAGCTTCATTAGACTATCTACCTCACCTGCCTCTGCTGGTATTTTTTTGTGGAGAAAAAGAATGGCGGGATGAGGCCCTGTGTGGACTATCAGGGTCTCAACGAAATCACAAAAAAATTTCGTTATCCACTCCCCTTGGTACCGTCTGCCTTAGAACAGCTCAGAGGTGCCCGATATTTCACGAAGCTGGACCTCCGTAGTGCATATAACTTGGTATGGATCAAAGAAGGAGACAAATGGAAGACGGATTTCTCCACTAATTCAGTACCTGGTCATGAGTTATGGCTTGGTCAATGCTCCTTAAGTCTTCCAGTCTTTCATCAACAAAGTGTTGAGAGACGTGCTAGGTAAATATGTGGTGGTTTATTTGGATGACATTCTTACCTATTCTGCCTCTCTTTCTGAACATACTCAGCAGGTGTGACATGTGTTACAAAGACTCCTGCAGAATAAGCTGTATGTCAAGGCTGAGAAATGCCAGTTTCACCAAACTGTCATTTTGTTCTTGGGATATTTAATCAGCCGTGAGGGGGTGTACATGGATGAAAAGAAGGTGGCGGCTGTGACTGGGTGGAAGAGACCAGACATCAGGAAGGACTTGCAACGCTTCTTGGGCTTCGCCAAATTCTACAGGTGGTTCATCTGGAACTTCAGTTCAAAGGCAGCGCCTCTCACTTCTCTGCTCAGAGGTGGACACAAGAAAGTGGGGTGGACTGAGGTGGCTGAAAAAGCATTCATGGACCTGAAAACTGCGTTCATATCAGCTCCCATGTTGAAGCATCCAGACCCTTCTCAGCCGTTTATAGTGGATGCGTCTGAATCCGGCGTGGGTGCTGTTTTGTCTCAACACCGAGGTAACCCCGCTAAACTCTTCACTTGTGCATTTTTTTCAAAGAAGCTGTCTCCCACAGAGAGCAACTATGATATAGGTAACCGTGAGTTACTAGTGATTAAACTGGCACTGGAGGAGTGGCATCACTGGCTGGAGGGAGCACATTCACCGTACTAACAGATCACCGAAACTTAGAATATTTACGCACGGTCAAATGACTGAACTCCAGACAAGCAAGGAGGGCTCTTTTTTTCATGTTTCTGTTTCACGATCACTTATCGTCCAGGTTCCAAGAATGGCAAGGCTGATGCCCTATCCAGATTGTTCAAAAAGGTACCGAACCAATCTGAACCACAGACCATCCTCAGCCCGTCATGTATCCTCGCGCCCATTCAGTGGGATGTGGAGGAGGACATAAAACAAGCCTCCTTTACAGAAAACCCTCCAGATAATTGTCTGGATGACAGTGTTTTTGTTCCCCAATCTTGTAGGGACAGGCTGATGAGATGGGCTCACACCTCCTTGGCTACAGGACATCCTGGTACAGCTCGCACTTGAAACCTGTTTAGTGAATGCTATTGGTGGCCTCGGATGGAGCCTGATATTCATGCATATATCCTGTTCTCTATGTGCCAGGACGAAGTGTCCCAGAACCCTGCCAACAGGTAAACTAGAGCCTTTACCCATTCCTCAAAGAACCTGGTCCCACCTTTCCATAGACTTCCTCACCGACCTACCCCCATCACAGACTTTCACGACTATTCTAGTAGTGATCGACAGGTTTTCCAAAGCCTGTAAACTGCTAGCGTTCTCCACGATACCCACTGCTTTTCAAACTGCTGAAGCCCTGTTCACCCACGTGTTCAGAAACTTTGGCATACCTGAAGACATTGTATCAGATCAAAGCCCTCAGTTCACATCCCAGGTATGGAAAGCATTCATGGATAAGATGGGGTCACGGTCAGCCTCACGTCAGGCCATCATCCCAAAGCCAATGGACAAGTGGAAAGGCTTAATCAGGAGATAGGTCATCTGCTACGACACTACTGCCATGATCAACAGGGAGAATGGTCTCATTTCTTGCCATGGGCGGAGTATGCCCAGAACTCTTTACGTAGCTCTTCCACTGGCCTAACTCCATTTCAGTGTTTTTTTACCAACCACCACTGTTTCCCTGGAATGCAGTGAGGACAGCAGCGCCTGCTGTAGGTGAATGGTTCACACACAGCAAAAGAGCTTGGGAACAGATGTATGCATGTCTTGGCTTGGCAGTCAAGAGACAGAAGGACCAGGCTGACTGGCATAGGGGTGATACCCCATTGTTCAGCCCAGGTGACAGAGTCTGGCTCTCCACCAGGGATCTTAAATTGCACCTGCCCTGTAGGAAACTGAGTCTGCGGTTTGTCAGCCCCTTAAAGATCATACGGAGGATAAATCAAGTGACTTATAAATTATTGTTACCCCACCACTATTGTGTCTAACCAAGCTTTCATGTATCTCTTCTCAGGCCGGTGATACCTGGTCCACTGGACGATGCCTCCCCTCATTCGTTGCCTCCTCCTGTCCTGGACATTGATGGTGGACATGCTTACAGGGTCAATACCATCTTGGACTCTCATCGGAGGCAGGGGCGCATCCAGTACCTGGTGGACTGGGAGGGGTATGGTCCCGAGGACCGCTGCTGGGTGCCCGCATCTGATATCCTGGACCCTTCTCTCGTCACGGACTTTCACTTCCGTAGGCCAGAACGTCCTGCACCCAGGCCTCAGGGCCGGCCGGGCGCCTAGCACTCTGGGAGTAGTGCGTAGGGAAGGGGGTTCTGTAACACCTGTACGTGCTTTAAGATCAGCCTCATCTGAATATTACAGGCTGAATCCGCCTTTCCACACACCTGTGGGCAGGTCTCCAATCAACCAGACTATATATACTGGGACTCATGCATAGTCTAGCTGTGAGATATTGCCACTTCTGTGCCTTATCAAGCGATCTGTATTGGTTTGTGTTCCCTGGTTTTTGATCTTTCCGCCTGTTTCTGACTTCAATTTGTGCATAGTGTTTTTGGCCAATAAACCTGCCTGCGTTTGCATCCTCCGCCCCTTGGCTGGTCATTACAGATGGTGGTAGTGGCAAGTGTGATTGTTTCAATTGTGGTGATGGATACTGTTGTTGGTGTAGTCACTGTGCTGATGTGAGTGATTGCATTAATACTGGTAATTGGTAATATTGGTAACTGAAATCATGGTGATGATGGTGATTGAGGCAATGGTGACCATGGTGATTGAGGCAAAGGTGACCATGGTGATTGTGGAAATGGTGGTGGTGATTGTGGTTTTGGGGATTGTGATCATGCTGGTGACTTGGGTGATGGTAATTATGATTGTGTCAAATTTGGTGATGAGGATTGGCAATTGTGGTGATGGCTATTTTTTGTGATGATAGTTGTGGTGACAATAATAATGGTGCATATTTTGAGTGATGATTGTAGAGATTATAAAAGGTATTTCTGACAATCAGGGGTGATTGTGGTGACTGATGGCAATTATGGTGCATGTTTTGACTAAGGTTATTGTTGTGTTCCACTTCAATGACCAAAGGAACAATGCCACATGAAGAACAAGTTAACTTTTAATGTAACTGAGTAGACTTTGAAACAGAAACATTTCTTTGACACTTAACTGCACTGTTATAAAAAAACAAAACAAAAAAAAAAAACTACTCACTATTAGCCATTATATGTCAGTTAAGACAGTGTTTCCCAACCCTGTTCCTGGAGGTACACCTGCCCTACACATTTTAGCTTTAACATACCCCTTGCAAATCTGAAGGGCTTGTTAATGAGCTGATTAGTTGAATTAGGTGTGTGGGGAGCAGGGTAAGCTCTAAAACAAGCAGAGCAGGTGTGCCTCCAGGAACAGGGTTGGGAAACACTGAGTTAAGATATATATCTACACTTTTTCTTTTTTTTTTACATCTCATTCATTTTTTTTTTTACATATAATCTTTAGGTTATACAGGTGCCTTTATAAACCTGGCCTGTTTATATTGTGTAGAATGTGTAATGTCAAAGTTAATCAGTGGCAGATCACTTGGGTCTTCATTACTTCATTATATTTCATTTGCTGAAGTAATGCTGAAGTAGAGTGTGATCACAAAGTGAGAGTTTAGGGGCACACAATGTCAATTGCCAGCTTTTTCTAAGCACTGGTAGGACATTGCTTGGCAATGGTACAACTCTCTTAGCCATCTTTACAATCCTGACAATGCTTTGGTGTGCATCATGTGCCAGAGAAATAAGCATATGTTGAAGGCTTCCTGCTACCACAAGGCAATTTGTGCCCCATACCACACAATCTAGGAGGGACAGATAATTCTGTAGCTTGAAGTATGCCTGTAGAGCTAGTTCCAGAGCTTTCACAGACCTAGGCCTTCTAGATGTAATTCAGTTTTATTTGAACTGGACATGAGACACATGCAACTTTGAACTCCTCACTTGTAACCACAGTCAGTATAAAAGTAAATGCAACAACCTCCTCATTGTTATCCAGACAAGGCTCTTCACAATGCAGTTGTAGGCAGTATAAACAGTCTGCTATGATATTTTGAAAACCAGGTTTGTACTAAATAAGTATACTGTATGTCAAAAGCCTAGCTGACCACCTAGCTATGCACATGCCAGCTCTTCCTTGTCCTTCTGAGTGCAGCAATCTGTGACTGTGATCTGTTTGTGTAAAGTGCCTTCCCCACAGGTACATCCTCCACTTCTGTAGCCCACACACACTAGTTCTTTTTCAGTGGTGGAGTAGTTCCTCTCTGCCTGGGTGAGTGTGCCTGATGGAAAGGCTACTGTCTTTTCAGTACCGACAGGATGCAGCTTTTTAATCACAGCTTTAATACCATAGTCTGGTATATCTGTGGTAACTGTGGTGGGTAGCTCTTTATTAAAGCCAGGCATTTAATGGCTCTATACAGCTGCATAACTGGTATGAATTTTGCATACCTGAATGTAAACCCAAAAAAGATCCAGAGGCTAACCTTGTTATTGTGCCAGAGATGATTATATCATCCAGGTAACACTTGACTCCTGATTGATCCTTCAGGATGATGGACAAAATATGCTGGCTCTCTTAAGCTACCTCAAAAACTTTCTTTGTTTTCTGACAGAGCACTGTCCTGAGCCACATCTATAGGATGTAATTCTTTGTGCATTCTTCAATACACAACAGGGCTGCTGTAATGGCTTACCTTTGCCCTTGCTACTGTTCTGTATAGCACGGACTGCTCTGTTAGCAGCTCCCATCATGGCCTTAGCTTCTGCCACAGCAGTTTGAATTTGTCATGCTATTGTCATGGCTTTCTTTAGGTTGAGTGTTATTTCTTAGAGCAATCACTCCCTAATGCAGGTTGAGCTGATCTTTTCCACAAGCTGGTGATTTGTAAGAGGTATGATTGCAGGTAAATCAGCTGAGCTTCTGTGATAACTAGGATATGGATTTTTGTGTTTCATTATAGAAGCAGTAAAGTGATGATCTCAGGTTCAGTAATTCAGATTTGATCCTAAACTAAACACAACCCCAAGCTCCTCCACACGACATGTCACATTAGCATTAGTATTAGCATGGTGCTCTGTAGGCTAAGTGCTTTGTGTAAACATGTGTGAGAAATTCCAGAGAGAGGCTGACCACAGATTCTCTGTTTTCTGTCTATGCTGCAGTGGACACTGGGTTAGATGTAACATCCAGATCTGCTCCGAGTTTTCTCTTTTTTCCTATTTCTGGAGTCACATGACCTACAGTAGAGTAAACCCATTGAGTTGCAAATTAATCTAACTGGATATTGCCTTCAGGGAGCTTTAGGGAGAAAATGAGACCAAGGTGAGATGGAGAAAAACTTTTAAACTGTATTAAAGGATCAAAGGAAGGAAAACCTTTAACAATAACAATCGTGACAATAAACTAAAGGGGGTAAAACAGCTGATCATTAATATAAAGAAAAGCAACCACCTACAAAAGGGTTCCACCAGTCTGAAGAACCTTTAACCAGGCAAGCTGTGAGAGCTCATTTCTGAAGGCCTAGTTAGACCTAAGAGTGTGAATTTAGTGACCCAGTCCTGATCTGCATATTTATAGATCAGGACTACTGAGGGAATCAGCACTTATCTGTGGATCTCTCTCTCGCTCTCTGTAAAGACATTAAGATAATTTAAATCAGGTGATATAATTACTTCATTGATGAATGTGGATAAATCAAACAGTGGGGTATCATTGAGGATGAGGATGATTTATCAACTTATAGGGACACAAATCAGACACAAAGCAACTCTGTTTCAAAAAAGGTTCGGATCACTCAGCCTCATCTCCACAAACAGCTGCAGTTTTACCTCCAGCTGAGAGTCAGCACGTGAGTGTCCAGCTGTCTCTACTAGAGCAAAATTAAGAGGCCCACCCCTTGGTCACTGCTGCAGAATACCTGCTCTTCTCTTAGCCTCTTGTTTAACAGACAGGACTTCATCAGTACACCACAGTGTGCCCACTCAGGATACACTGAGAATACAGTTATATGGGTGAGATGTGTAGATGAAAACAAGCACCATGAAATGGAATGATTATTTATGTATGAATATAAAGTTCAAAACAGATGATAAAATACAGAAATACAAGCCTGTTTTTAATCTTTAGAACTCTAGTCTAATCTCAGAATTCCTGATGGAAATTGATCATCCAGAGTGTTTTGAGGTGAAAAACTAATACTTTTGATGTGTTATTGTAATGATTAGATTGCCAAGGATATTTATAATAACACTAAGTAACAATTAAAAAAATGTTTTCCTAATTCTTTGTGTAAATGAATAGAAAAAAAGTTATTATTCCCCTGCTTTTGTGGTCAGCACAATGATATTTTGAAATTGAACTACTTTTAAGAATATTTGCGATATATATTCAGTGCGGAATATAGACTTCAAAAAGCTTCTGGAATTGTGAGAACTATCAAGAAGTTTATAGAACTGTCCAGATCTATCTAGAATTTTCTAGTACTTTCAGGAACTGTATATAATTGTACGTAGCTGTATAAATACAGTTGTCTGAAACTAACCATTTAATTTGATTTTCTACAGAGTAAGTGAACCTGTGTACACAGCAACTCACATAATTTAGATGGCATCAAGAGGTTGCATACATCCAGCAGATGCATTTTGCTACATATGTGGCCAATTTATAAAGACAAGAGTGATAAAGTACTCTGCTGAGAGTGAGAGAGTGAAAGAGTGAAAGCATCTGCTATGATGTGTGAGGCCTACAAAGCATACTTCAGTGTTCCTGTTGGGGACCAAAACAAATCACGGGCTCCTCATTTCACATGTGAGCACTGCAAGAAAACTCTTGATGGTAAGTGGATAAATGCTACTCTCTCAAATAGCAGATTTTTGTTTTTATTTTGAAAAAGTTTAAAAGAGCTTTAATTAACACCTTTTCATAAAGTTCAAAGTTGTAGTTAAATAAATCAAATAATACAATATAAATGTATATATTATATTGTTTGATATACAACACAGATTTCAAACTGTGTTAATATCGTACATATCACTAGTCATTAGTGTGAAATAGGCCTAAATCAAATTAATTTTTTTTTTTTTTTTTTTTTTTTTGCTTATAGGTTGGTACATGGGTACAGAGAGAAGAGAGCCATGCATTTTGCTATCCTAAGAATTTGGTGTGAACTGACTCAACAAATTGCTACTTTTGCATGATGGACCCTTACAAACGTTGCACTGGCAAAAAACTGCGCCTTTAACGTATACTGACATTCCTTCATCTATCGCCCTAGTACCACATGGAACTTCCTGTACCAACTCCTCCAGACAGAGCTCAACCACCTTCAGGAGAAAGCAGAAAGTCACACACAGAGGAAGATGTTGAAGGTTCAGATTTCTCTTCATAGGCAGCTGAGGAGCAGATCAGATCATTGAGGTACCAAAAAGACCTCAATGATATGATCAGAGACCTTGGTCTCACCAAGTCCAACACTGAGCTCAAGCAATGGAACTTATTAGATGACAGCATCCAAGTCACAGATCAGAGGAAGTGTCACCAAGTTTTTTCCAGCTTTTATCAATCATCAAGATGGACTGTGCCTCTGCAACAATGTGGCCAGTCTACTTGAGGCTATAGGTATTACCTGCAACCCGAAAGAGTGGCGCCTCTTTATAGACCGTTCATGCAAGAGCCTCAAAGCCATGCTGATTCACAATGGGAACAAGTATCCGTCTCTTCCTGTATCTCACTCCATGCACCTGAAAGAGTAATATACCAGTGTCAAGATGTTGCTTGGTGCCTTGAAGTATGATGAGTATGGCTGGGATGTTATTGGAGATTTCAAAATGGTGTCATTCCTGATGGGCTTCCAAGGTGGTTTTACACAGTATCCTTGCTTTATTTGCAGGGATACTGAAGCACACTAACACAGGTGGCACTGACCTCAGTGGACAGAGTTCTCTGTAGGGAAGAACAATGTAAAGTGGGAGACACTGGTGGACCCCCGCAAGGTGCTGATGCCACCACTACATATGAAGTTGGGACTCTTATTGGGAATTAATTTGTAATGGCTCTAGATAAGGAGTCGAGAGCTTTCAAGTACCTCCAAGATCTTTTCCCTAAGCTGTCTGAAGCAAAAATCAAAGCTGGTGTGTTCGTCGGACCACAAATCAAGAATATCATAGAGTGCAGTGAATATCCCAAGAAGCTGAATAGGAAGGAGAGAGCAGCTTGGAACAGTTTTGTCACAGTGGTTCACGGCTTCCTAGGCAATCATAAAGATGAAAACTATCGAAAAAGACTCTGATAAATAACTATGCTGCAATGGGCTGCAGGATGTCACTCTAAATCCATATCCTTGATACTCAAAGAGATGATAAGTTCAAAGAGAACATGGGAGCTTATTCAGAGGAGCATTCTTACTGTATGAATGAGAAGATGCAAAATCGACTGTGTCTATAGTGAAAATAACTTTCTTTGCTGTGGTCAAAGAAGCAAAGTTTATGATGAATGTAGGCAATTCTGCATTTGTTTCAGACATAAGAAATTGGAATATAACACTAAAATGCTGGGAACTAAACTTGTGTTACATTGTGTAATTAACTCTTTAAAATACTTGGCAGTGGACAAAATAAAATAAAACCTGAATGTCTTTTATTGTTTTTATTATTTTTTTGTATGAATCAGTATTATCACTTCTCTTTTTCTAAGATTTAAGCATGTGGACTGAGCAGTAAACATTCTCTGGAAGCTGCTTTGGCATTTAAACTGGGATTTAATTTTGGAAATTAAAGTTGTAAATTAGTACATTTTAGACGTTTTCCAAGATGGATTACTTGCTGCACAGGGACATGAGGCCACTGTTGGACTGAGTTAATCTTAATAGTTTAAATACAGTCATTTACACTATTATATACACTGATCTGAACTGGGCCAATGGCCTGTGGGGCCAACTGTACACACTTGGTTTTAATAAACCATATTCTATATACTTCTCAGTCTTCTGGTAGACATTCTCAGCACTGCAGTGGACAGTAAAGTGACACAGTGTTTAAACATTCCAGCAGCACTGCTGTGGGAGTTGGGGGCTATGTTATAGTGATATAAGACTTGTTAAGAAATAGCCCCGGAAGCCCAGCACTGGTCATGGCCTTGGGTGGGAACACACAGAGCCAGAGCTCACAGAACTGAAAGTACAAGATCGGACTGTTAAACTCCATACCTGATCATTTCCTGAACACGTCTATGTCTACATCCTTCACACACTCTAGAGGACACTGCAGTGACCGCAGCTCTGCCCATCATTAACCATTCTGTCTGGCTCTGTAGAGAAGTGATGAATGTCCACCCATTCAAATGGTCATTTAAACCCAGCCCTGTCTTTCTGTTCTCCTGAGAGGACAGTCTGTCTTTAGTTCCTCTAGGAGCCAACCAATGTCCTCTCAGTTATTAACCCCTACTTTTACATTTACATTTGCAGCATTTAGCAAATGCCCTTACAAAACCCCTAGCAGAGGAGCTGACCAGAAGGACAGAAGGATCCTCTGTTATAGTCTTCACTGAACTTCTAATGGAGTCTAAATGATCTGATAGTGAGGACTTGAGTCTCAATTGTCACATTAAGCTGGAATTTTTACTACTTGATTAAGCCTACATATTTTTAATCAGTTAGAGTTGATAGATGGAGAGAGAATCGAGGAGTGTGTGAAAAGCACACAGTTAGATTTTTGGCTGGTAATCAAAGCTTCATAGCTCCAGTACAGACATGATTCACATATCAGAACAAACCTATCCTGTCTACCCAGAATGGTGATATTGACCTGTGAGCTAAAATCCAATCTGATAAACAGTTAATACACACAAACACTGAAGGTAGGTTGAGGGAAAGGGTGGGGTTGGGATGTCAAAGCCAACAGTACTCATATTCAGTGCTCATTCATATTTTTGTATGATCCTGACTACTCTTGCCAGAGAAGCCTGTAATGAAGAGTAAAAGGTTCCACATTATTGAGAACCTCAATATTTCCACCAAACATCTGAATACTGTTTCTTGTCAAAGCAGAAACAGCACTTCAGAATACTCTGTTTGGTTATAAATAATGGATGGATTATAAATGATGATGCAGCTGAATTCAGAGTGAATTGTGCCAGCAGTATAGGGATGACATGCCCATGTAAGCCTTACTGTGGAGAGACACACACTGATTCTGCCCCTCGAGAGAGTGACTGGTTCTTTATAAAGAAACTCCTGAACTGATTACTGCTGTTGTGTTTAGTGATAGTGGCACTATAGGAGGATTTTAATCATTGCAGTCTGTAAGAAACAGTTTAGATCTGATCTAAATTGTTCATGAAGGTCTACACTTTCCTATCGGCAACCACAGATAAACAGACATGCTCTCAGCTGGGTTGTCCTTCAGGGAATAAAGGCAGCCTTCAAATATGATGTGAAGGGAAAAGAAAAGACTTGGCTTTCGCTGATTCACTCTTCAGCTCTTCTTTAGCAGCCTGTAAAAATGGTCACCTCGCTCTGGCTGGGCCAAACACTGAGTGGATGCATGAGTACCCAGATAAGAGACTGGTTTCCCTCCAGGATGTTCACATTCAAAGCCAAATGAGGCAAGAAAAGGACAGAAATCAAAGAAAGAAGAGAAAGAACCCTGTCCCTTTTTCTTGCTCTCTCTTTCTGGTTGTCTTTCCAGCAGAAAGCAGAAAGTGAATGAATGAAGGTATTTCTGTTAAAGCCTCAACAGAATCCTGTAGGTTTTCCACTCCAGTACTAGCTGAGCTACTGTAGCAGAAACAAGCACCTGCAGATAAAGGCATTAGTTTCAATGGTCTGCTGGAGCTCTACTGCTCCACTATTATAATGGACACAATACAAACTTTCTACAGCTCATAGACATTATATAAACTTATACAGTCCAGAGAAACACAATTCTGACCTTCTACAGCTCAAAGAAACACAATAACAACCTGCTACAGGTCAGAGACACGGACACAATACCAACTTTCTACAGCTCAGAGAAATACAATACCAAACGTTTATAGCTCAGAATAACATAAAACTGACTTTTCAGTTCAGACAAATGGACGCAATACCATTGTTCTACATCGTAGAGAAACATGATACCAACCTTCTACAGCTCAGAGAAACACATTACTGACCTTCTACAGCTCAGAGAAACACAATACTGAACTTCTACAACTCAGAGAAAAGAATTATAACACAGATCTACAGGACACAAAGTTAGAAATTCCTTACACCTGAACAGAAATGTTAAGCTTGTAGATGAATTTCTGTAAATCATTTCACAACATATTATCCAGCGCCATTGCCAAAGTTCAGAATGTTTTATAGTGATCTTTTCATTCTTCAATATGTGTATTCTTCTGAGAAAGGATGAGCTTGCAGATTGGCTGGGAAAATTGAGTTCATTTTCATATCAGGCCACAATAGTACCTTAAAGTCTGCCATACCTTACCTTAGGTGCTCACCCTCTGAGCTTTTGAAAATAAGTATGTCCATTTCTCTAAGATGGGTTTTTCTCTTTGGATTATGGAGTTCCCATCTCCTTTCAACCCCTGAGAGCTGTGAACGACATGGCTGCCATGTAATGCTATAATGATAATGTTATAATGATCTCAAAATCTTCTGCACCTCCTGAATGCTTTCAAAAGTCTATGAAATGCTGGACTCAATGCCAGTCCCTAAAAATGCCACCTGAGGCTCATCAAGGCACAGAACCAGAGCAACTGCATTGGACTGGGGCTTCTGCAAACTCAACAAAAGAAAATATCACTGTCAAAAAAATCTGGACAGATTTAGTGGACTATTATAGGCAGGCTGATTTTCCTAAGTGACATAATCATCTGTCAGATATGACTAGAAAGGTCAGCTTTAGAAAACGAGGTGGACAGTACAAGCTGTCCCACTTGAGAACTATTCACACCACCAAAGTGGTCTTAGAAAACTCAGAACCCTTTATTGTGTAAATAGACTCCTCTGAGGCTGGACTGGGATCAGTTCCTCGCCCAGGAGTTCTATTATTTCCATGCTCAAAATAGCTGCACATAAATGATCCATGGTGTGAAAGTGGTGTTTATTATACCTCAGTTAGGGCAGATCTAATGTTTTGTTATCAGAGCTGGTAACAACAGTCATGCTCAGTAAGCCAGACAGATGCATGCCGAGTAAAAGTAGGACATTGAAGTAATGAAAAGGGCAATACAAAAAAAAGCTGTCACAAAACAGTCCATTAGAAATATAAGAGCCCAAAGGGTAAATAGAACAAGAAATGGAAACAATGTCAAAGCATGAAAACACAATCTGTGGAATTTTGTGGAGTTTACAGATTGGTGAGAAATATCAGGAGAGGCTGAAACTGTGACAATAGCTTATAGTGCTTATACACTGTGTTCACTCACTGTCCACTCAATTACACACTCCTACATAGTTGCTCCACCTTGTAGATGTAAAGATGTTGGATATTTCTGGTTGCTGGACTGAGGTTTAAACACTCCAGCAGCACTGCTGTGTCTGATCCACTCATACCAGCACAACACACAGTTACGCAGCTCCACCACGTCAGTGGCACTGCAGTGCTGAGAATGACCCAGCACCCACTGTGGTGGTCCTGTGCGGTCCTGACCACTGCAGATCATGGTGAAAGGAGCTGGGATTGGTGTCAGTGAACAGCACTTATGGGTGACAGGTTCCTGGGAAATGAGCTGGCCTTCATGGACACTGGAAATTAGCCTGTAATAAACAGCCATTAGCACAATTTTGGGCTGATTGAAGTTTTTTTTTATCCATTCAGAATTTCACCAACAGTCACTGCTCAGAGCATCCTGATCAATAACGCTGCTGAATGAGCTACGAGGTGTGGTTTTGTACCACTGGAGAGAAAAGCACTCTAATTGGCTTCCAGCAGCCGCTAATGGATCTGTTCAGTGAGCATCACTGAAGATCAGCGATGCTGAAAAGTCGCCAAACAAACGAATAAAGTCACATTCTTTAGGCATGAATGGTGAAACAGCAGTGATTCTTTTTTTGTCTCTCACTCTTGGAGTTTGGATTGATCAAGAGTCAGTTTATACACACACACACACACACACACACACACACACACACACACATATAGACAAAACTTTCTCTGGCACACCTCTGTAATATGAATAATCTCATAAGTCGCTCTGGAGCGGCAGCTAAATGTCATGAATGTGTTCATGCAGACAGTATGTAATATTTCTGTCGTCAAACAATTGTGCAGCCAGTTGTAACAACTGCAACAATTTAGTTAGCCTTTAGAAAGTTTCAGAAACTAAGAACATACAGAGCCATGGAGAACATTGCTGTTGCACTGAAAAAAGGGTCACACACACACTCCTACATTCATGGTATGGGCTAATATCACATATTCGTACAGATTGTTCTCCTGAGGACTGACTGAAACAAAGGATCTTAAGTGCATGGACAAGATTACGCACACCTGGGACTGGATGACAAAGGGGCAAGGTAACATATGAGACAGAGATGGGAATGGGTGGAGAAAGGATGGAGACGAGACCAAAATAAAACGTGCTCAGAAGCACGTGGGAAAACCAAAACACAATGGAAGTGAAGACAGGGGAGCTAAACAGGACATATACATCACAGTTGGTGCCATTATGTACTAATATAGATAATACATATATAATATAGTCAAATTGAAAGCATATCACTTGTGTTTATAATTGTACCTTAACATAAAGTGTTAGTAGCAGCTTGGTTTCTGGTTTGGCCACTAAATTGTTTAGACTGAAAACAGTCCAAAGCAGTATTTTAGTTTTTTAACTGACCAAAACGTTTTATCAAAACACAGCAAACCCTGTTAAACTACAGCATCGAGTCAATGAGCCCTTTGGCACCTTTATTTTTAAGCATATGGTCTGTCATTGCCTGAGCAATTGAAGACACAATAGATATCATTAGCCTTTCTGTTACCACATGGTAAGAGCCAACAGCTTCATAGCACTAGAGGTAAGAAAGAGTTACTGGGCACTTCATCTGAACAAAAGAAATATTAAACTCACTGTAAAACATTTAAAGCTTGTTAAACTCAGAAACGAGTTCACATGCTGCCTTAAAAAGCTAAGTAAACTCAGCTTGAAATGTTTTACACTATGTATATTCCTTTTGTACCATTTGTCATATGTTGAGAGTGTAGAGTGGAAGGTCTGTAGGTCACTGTATGAACTGTGGGAGTGTCAGCCACATTTACTTTTTATTATCCTTTCACAGTTATTTTCCACAGCTCATATTTTTGCCACAGCCAGCAATGTGAATTGAACATGTTTCCATGATTTGGGTTGAGGTCACTGTATAGGTAAATACAGTTGAAAAGTAAAGAAAGGTTTTTATTGAGGCGGTGCAACAAAATCTGATAGTAAAGGGCAGTTGTAAGTAATGTTCATTTTGCTCAGTTTAGGTTTGTACTCAAATAACTGTATTCAATAATAATAATAATAATAATAATAATAATAATAATAATAATAATAATAATAATAATAAAAATAACTGTTGGCAAATGCTAAAAGTTCATGATTGTGCCACTCAAAGTTTGGAAACAACCAATAGAAAGATTTTTCATTAATTCTGCACATTAGGATAATATACATATATATATATATATATATATATATATATATATATATATATATATATATATATATATATATTTATAAGTTGTTGTTGTTCAGTTCTGAGGTAGATTATACTGCATTTCTGATTAAATAAGGATTAAAATCAGAACCAACTCTCACTTCTCTCATATTCTTCTCTCTCTCTCTCTCTCTCTCTCTCTCTCTCTCACACACACACACACACACACACAAAAACTTTCAGCAAACAAATTTCTAATTCAGACTTCATCAAAACAACACTGGAATATTATAAACTAAACAAAGATCCTCTCAACACTTTAATTTTATCTCTCTCCTCAAAAAGGCAAGGAAGTTCTACTATTTTAACTAGTGATTCATCACAGAACATTGTTGTGATGAACGATTGACACTAGTTTTGTGCTCTTATTTCTTTGAGCCCAAATATTTTCTTTCCCATTATGAATCTGTCCTCAAGCACTTGTTTACAGGTGTATGCTGTGAGGTGTGTGTGAGGTTTTGAATCACTTTAAACCTCATCTGTTATAAACTGCAGTGAACAGGCCATGCCTTGCCTTTACTCTCTTGTTTTGTGCACTGAAGGTTGTACTGTCATTTATTTCCAATTCTTGATTTTAATGGTGGTTTAAAAAGTGAAGTGTTTGCAGCTTTTGTTACTTTTTATCTTTCTTTCAATCTGCAAGCCAGACAGAAGACATTTTCTTACCTCTAGTGCTATGAAGCTGTTGCCTCTGTAAAACATAAAGGTGTATGGGTTACCAATTGGTAACAGAAGGGCTAATGATATTTAATGTGCCTTCAGTTGCTCAAGCAATGAAGGATCATACACTTTATTTTTAAAGCTCCCTAAAGGGTTATTTGGCTCAGTGCTATAGATTAACAGGGTTTGGTGAGTTTTGTGAGTGTGAAGTATAATGAATTTTCATGTACTATGGATGCACTTGGTCAGCAATAATGTACAATTATAAACACTGATACACTTTCTTACATTATGTATGTATTAATCTATATTAGTACGTAATGGCACCAATATAATACACACTTTCTTAGTACTTATTTTACATTTAATGTTAATTGTTTTATTTGAATGTGCTTCATTATAGCTATATGTTTGTTAATGTGACATTGCTACTTCACAATTGTTTGATGACGAAAATATCACATACTGTTGTGTAAACATGTGTGTTCATTCTTAATTTGTATCACACAATAACACTGAATGGGTGGAGCTAAACAGCTGTAGGCTGAATGGGTGGGGCTAAAGTGCTGTAGGTTGAATGGGTGTGGCTGCCCTATCTATGGTGCCCAGGGAGCAGCTGGGGAGTGCCTTGTTTAGGGAATTTAACTGGTAACTTTCCAGTCACAAGGCTGGTTCACTAACCACCAGGCCATGGCTGCCCCTGTAATAAAGTTCTCTAGTTAAGCGAGATGATAATTGGTCTGCATGGGATGCTGATTATTTGATTTTAATTGTAATTATAATTAATCTAATCAACCATTAATGTCCTAATATTGACCTGTAGGAAGAAAATGTACAAAATATGTAGAACTTCACAAAACAGCAGAGGATTCAGATGCTGATTCATCTTAATTAAAACTGTAAATACTAGACTCACAACAACTCACCCCACCAGTTCCAGCACCACTCACACCTACAGCCTGCAGCTAACAGGTCAGAAAAGTCAAGAGGAGTAACTGTCATATCCAAGGCAAAGGTTGGTCTGCCTGTGTGTTTAATGAAGGTCAAATGAAGATAGAAGTTGGAGGAGGCATGATTGCAGTTTCTCAGATGGAAGTTTGAAATCAGCAGTGATGAGAATAAGTGAAGTCTCAACAAAGAGACTACTACTAGGTCCTGTGATGAAATTTTAGGGGTGTTGGAGACTCTTTATACATCTTAGTGTCTGCTCTTGGGCTGAACTTGCTAGGACAGTCTGATCTAGCCATGCTGGCTGTGTCCATTACTCAACAGAGTTAAAATGAAGATAAAATGTTTAAATATGTTAAAACAAATAATAAAAGAATGTAACAAAATAAACCCACTGTTTATAAATACCGTCCTGATGAGTTGTGCTCCACTGTGTAAGTGTGCCACACAGTGTGTATTTAAAGGTAAAGCTGCCTAAAGAAAAGTGTAGGTGATCATCTAAAGCATTGTGTTTGGGCAGAGGGTGATCTTAAACGTGGTGTTTTGTTTGATTAATGAAGTGTTTGATCTCTTAGAGCCCATTGTTTGTTTCAAATAAAGCCTACCATTTTGTTTGCCTCACAAAGTGAGAATTTCTTTTGCAAGCCAGTCCAGCAGAGTCTGTGTACAGTGTTTAGAACTTACTGTGGGTAGACGAAAATGGCATGGAGGCAATCTTCCAGCAAGATTAAAGCCAAGGGAGGAGACTGAGGGAGCAGCTGTGAGGTGAAGAGTGCCAGAAGAGCAGGCGGAGTAAGGGCTCAGTGCTGGACCCTTTAGAGATCAGTGGATAAGTGAAGAATGAGGGAATGGAGTCAGAAAGCCAGAGTGGGGCTGATAGACATCAGATCTAATGAGAGGAAAGTCAGAGCTGCATAGCAAAGCTTTCAGAAATCAGAATGGACTGAGGTGCCTCAGGGCTCTATACTGGGTCCTGCAGAGATCTGAGGTTAATCTGGGCAGATGGACGAGAAAGAGCCCACAGCATGATGGATTCAGCTCTCTCTCTATCTCTCTCTCTCTCTCTCGCTCTCTCTCCGCTCTCTCTCTCTCTCTCTCTCTCTCTCTCTCTCTCTCTCTCTCTCTCTCTCTTTCTCTCTCACTCACACACACACACACAGACACACACACACACACACATATACACACACACACATGCTATGGCATCATCCCACCAGGCCTCCAGACATGCCACCATTCAGTGCTGCCAATGTAAATAAAGAGGTGGAGAGAGAGAGATAGAGGGAGAGAGAGGTTAAGTGAGGCCAGCATTTAATAAACCTGCACAGATTAAAACTCAAAGTGAAAAATGGCCTGAGGGGTAAAACACTGATTACTCAACAAAGCCTGATATGAACAGCTGAGTCTGAGTTTCAGCTTTTAGCACTACTTTCATAATTGTATATAATTTTGACTGTTTTATTCATCAAAGAGTAACTTCTTCTGAAGTTACCTGATCACTGCTCTTTTTCCTTTTTTCTTTTACCTTTATCTCCTTCTATACTGATTTTATTTGGATAAATGGTGATTCAACTCTTTCTAAACTAGTTGTATATGGTTAAACTGTGATTTATTTATTTCTAAACTTGTTTATATGGTTAAACTGTGATTCTTCCCTTTCCAAACTGGTATTATATAGTTAAACAGTGATGTATCTCTTTCTGAAATGGTTTATACTGTTTAATTGGTTTTATATGGTTAAACAGTAATTTGTTCCTTTTTAAACTGGTTATGTGTATGCTTAAACTGGTTTTATAAAGTTAAAAATTATTTTGTATGTTTAAACAGTGATTTCTTGGTTTTATGTGCTTAAATTGTGATTCATCGCTTTCTAAAAATGTTTAATATGGTTAAACAGTGATTCATCTCTTTATAAACTGGATTTAAATGGCTAAATTGGTTTTATACAAGTAAGCAGTGATTTATCCCTTTCTGAACTGATCCTTCTAAATTGGTTTTGTATGGTTAAATAATGATTCATCGCTTTCTGAATTGGTTTTATATGGTTTAATTATGATTCATCCCTCATTAAACTGGTTATATACATTGAAGCAGTGATTTATCCTTTTCTAATATGGTTTTATATGGTTAAACAGTGATTCATCCCTTTCTAAACTGGATTTATATTGCTAAATTGGTTTTATATGGTTAAGGAGTGATTTATCCCTTTCTGAACTGGTGTTATATGGTTCAACTGGTTTTATATGGTTAAACAGTGATTCATCCCTTTCTAAACTAGATTTATATGGTTCATCTGGTTTTATATGGTTAAACCGTGATTTATATCCTTTTAAATTGGTTTTGTATGGATACATTTTGATTTATTTCCTTCTAAATTGGTTTTGTATGCTTATAAAGTGATTTATCTCTTTCTGAATTGGTTTTATTTGGTTTAATTGTGATTCAGCCCTCTCTAAACTGGTTATATATAGTGAAACAGTGATTTATCCTTTTCTAATCTGGCTTGATATGGTTAAACCAGTTTTATATGGTTAAAAAGTGATTTATCCCTCTCTATACTGGCTTTATATGGTTCAACTGGTTTTATATGGTTTAACAGTGATTCTGATGTGGACAGGAGTGGATGAATGTACTAAAGGAAAATGCTCTCCTGGTTTGTTATGGGGGATCGGCTCCTGACTGGTCTTTAATATTGTGTGAATAAGCTGCTGTTTATCACATCCTGTAGTGATGATGGGCTCCTCATCTGCAGGAATAATTGCGTTCAGTGCGTTTTGTGTTCAGAAATGTTTAGTTAAAGGATAATTAAAATGCAATAATGGCCACAAGACTCTGTAAGAGGTTAGGAGGAAAGATAAACTGGATCATCCGGTTTGTTTATAAGTAGCACAGCCAGAACCTTAGGTACATCAGTCTGAATCCCAGTGTGCTGTTGCCATGGGGTTCTTGGCAGTTGCTATGCACTTCATGGCTTCACTTGTTATTGTTCTAGATGTAGTTGCTATGCTTTTACTAAGAAGTTGTTATTGTGATCTAGATGGTTGCTATGCAGTTACTATGCTGTTTTAAGTGGTTACTATCATGTTGATTAGCACTTGCTATCATAAATGAAATGGTTGCTTTGGAGTTTTCATGCTGGCAAACACTAAGTGTTTGCCAAGTGGTTGCTCTGCTGTTGCTCAGTTGTTGCTATGGTACATCAGTTGGTTGCTCTGGAGAAAATGGTGCTGTGCTGTTGCTTTAATGTTTGTATGGTCTTCCATGTAGTTGCTATGTGGTTGCTATGTTATCCTAAATGGTTGCCATGCCTTTTCTCTGATGTCCCAAGTGCTAGGTGGATGGTAGATGGTTGGTAGGGTAGGATAGAAGGAGTAATAATGTCCAGCCATATTCAGTGAGCCTGTCTTATTGGTGGCTCAGTATGTGATTAAGGGCTGATTCAGTGAAGAGTTGTACAGTGTGATCACTGTTAGTACAAACATATTCCTGTACCACTCCTTGCTAAATGAGTCTTTTTTAAAGAGTGCTTCACTAGAATGTGTTTCACACTGTGGTGTTGTTCTGGTCCAGAAGGGAGTGGATCCTTTGGTGACTGTAGAAAGCCAGTTCATGTAAAGAGAACCTGATCTCAGACCAGCTCCTCTCAAAACCTCCTAGGCTGAACTGAGGGTCTTTCATTCCTGCAGACTTTGCTACTGTTTATTCTACAATAGAGGATAAAACAGCCCTCGAGAACTCTCTGCTGGACCACAATACCACCAGTGATGGCCCACTCAGTTCAGATAACTGTGATTATGGCCACTCTGAGCCAGAGTTAATTAAAAACCTCTCCTCTGATAGGAAGCACTGGAGAAGCTGTTTTATTTCTAAATCCTCATTTCTCTGAGCTTTCGTTCTTTCGTTCTAACATAAAGACAAACACTTCTTTGTTCAGACGTTTGGGAGATTAAATTCAATTTGTCTTGCTGGAGCTGAGAGCAAGTCAGCAATGAGAGAGAGAGAGAGAGAGAGAGAGAGAGAGAGAGAGAGAGAGAGAGAGAGAGAGCAGAAGAACAGAGGGACTGCTAAAAAGAAAGGTTCAAAAGAACAAATTAGATATGTTTCACACTGGAGCAAAAACATTTCCTGAAAACTTCAGTTTTCTCACTGAAAACCAACTTATTGTTTGACCCTGAGTAACTTATTTTTGTTTCATCTCCAGTACCAGTTTTGGGCCTGCTTGGATTGGAACTGAACTGAGTTCCCTTTGATCTCTCTTCCTCATGACCTTCACCTCTAACTCACACTAATACTAGCCCTCTGATCGTAGCCCACTGTCATCTTACTCACCTTTCTCCACCTGGAATACCACAACAACCATCTATCAACAGCATACCAACTTCTAGGAACTGCACAGAAACAACCTAGAAACAGCATAGCAACTACCTGGAATACTACAGCAACAGCATAGCAACCTCTTTGAACTACACAGCAACCACCTAGGAATGCCATAGCGACCACCTGGAATACAGCAGCAGCAACTAGCATAGGAACCACTTGGACCTACATAGCAAACCACTTAATAACACAATAGCAACCAGCTGGATTATTATGGCAGCTGACCAGAACAGCATAGCAAACACCTAGTAACACCATGGTAACCACCTGGAATACCAGCCACATAGCAACCACATATTGTTCAATTGATACTGCATAGCAACCCAGTAACACGATACACCACCTAGAATTCCACAACAACCAACCAGCAACATCATAGTAACCACTTGGAAATACATAGCACCCACTTAACAAAATCAGAGCATCCCTTTGACAAACCATACGTCCACCCTAGTGACCTTATAGCAACGGCACCTTTCAATTAATGCATTTGATTAGTTTAAATTTTAGTCTTATATTTTGGAGTTTGCAGATGCCCCTGCAACTGATTTAGAAGAAGACGTGACACCGAAGAAGAGACTCTGAAGTCTGTATTTTTATGTAAAGTTATGTGAATGGGTCGAGACAATGCGGCAGGCGTCCAGTGTGAAACCACATTTCTTCCCCCTCTAGGGAGTCTTGATTCAGGGAGTCAGGCCTCTTCATTTTTGTCTTGTCAGTGTGATCTATGAGCTGCTCTGAATGTAATTAACATACACCACTGTATACAGCTGCACACACACACACACACACACACACACACACACACACACACTGATAGTCCTGCAGAGAGATACCATCACCTTACTGATACACTGAACATACACACTCTGTAGATGTTTCAATACATAAGTTTACTGAATGTGTATAATAGACTGTACATCACTGAGGACCTACAGAAGAGCACTTCTGTCTGTTTATTTATTTAATATACTTAGCCATGCTTTAGCAAGCATATTCCACAACAACAACCCATTAGAAGTCCGTAGTGATGCCATATCAACCACTTAGGAGCTGCACATCATACGTGGTTGCTATGGTGTTTGCAAGTGGTTTCTGTGGTACCCCATAGTTAGTTGTGTATTAGTAGTGAATTTATATTGTTGTTTTCTTAGAACAGTGCATGCAAAATTAGCAACATCCTAGCAACAACCTGGTGTTTTTATTTATTTATGAGATGATTTAATCTAACACTGATAGGTCAGATTCTGTATGCAGGGTAAGCATGTACAAGCACATGCACTGAATGGCTGCTACAGCATTTAAACTTGGATTTAATTCAGTTGGAGTAGTTGTAGTGTTTTATGATATTTGTATCTTGTTTGTAGGTTACTATGATCCTGAGATACAAACCCTGGAAAACAGCTGCAGTGTGTGGTTCTTGAGATATCTGGAGTTAACAGCACTACATAAAGCTACAGAAATTTTTGAATGCAAACAGTTTATCTTTTTTTATGATCATCTCTGGAGACTTTAATCATGCTACTTTGGACTCTACGTTGGTTACTTTTCACCAGTGTGTGGACTATCCTACAAGAAACAACAGGACAATCGATCTGCTGTATGCTAATGTGAAAGAGGCATACAGCGTCACACCCCTCCCCCCACTGGGGAAGTCGGACCACAACCTGGTCCATCTTCAGCCAAAGTACACCCTCATGGTCCAGAGACAGCCTGCAACCACCAGATACATCAGGAGGTGGTCTCCAGAAGTGGAAGAAACTCTTACGGACTGTTACGACACCACTGACTGGGATGTGCTGCTTTGCCCACACTCTCTGGACTCTGGACTCTCTGGTGTCAGTGGCAGAGAAGGACTCTGAAAAAAACTATTGGACATTATGGACAATGCCATTCACCCTCTGCACACTGTCATCAGCCATCAGAGGAGCCTATTCAGTGAGAGACTGCTCCTTCCCAAGTGCAGGACCAATAGACTTAAAAAACTCTTTTGTCCCGCACGCCATCAGACTGTACAACTCCTCTCTGGGGGGAGGAGAGCTAACAGGAGGATGGAGGATTGGAATGGGTAGGAATAACCAGTAACTCACAACCCACAACCACAACACAACTGGACTTGGTGCAATACACAGTTTCAAGTGCAATAATAATATTAATGTGCAACACCCCCCTCCTACTGGACTCTTTTTCTCATGCACTATTTACATATATTATATATTGTAATATAGTCTCTATATTATATATTCTTTATATTTATATAGAGTTTTCTTACTAAATTATGTCTTTTTCTACTTTTTCTTTTTTAATTATGCTGTGGCTGGAACCTTAATTTCCCTGACGGAACCCTCCCAAGGGATCAATAAAGTTCTAGCCTATCCTATCCTATCTGCTTAATAAAAAAATGAATGCATCAGACAGTGGAATCTGGAATATCTCCTCTGACCCCATCACTGAAGGTGACCAATCCAGAGACAGTTGAGGCTTTGAATGCTGGTGTTTGATGTTGGTGGAGGATATTGGACCGTGTTCACTCTCTCTAAGGCTCACACAGTAAACAATATTAGTACTGAGATTATAATGCAGCTCTGAGGCTCAGATGTGTTTGTATTTTGACCTGAAAACTCCCCGATCCAAACCACCAGGTTAACCATCTGCTAAACCAGACCTCCACCTGCTAACACACACACACACACACACACACACACACACACACACACACACAAAGTCATAGTCAAGGTGAGGGGATCATCTCATAACTTTATTTACAGATGGTGTTCAGTGCAACTTCTCTGCCATGCTGTTGTATTGTTTGAACCAGTGTTCTCCATACTGTAAAGCTAATTTGGTTCTCCAGACCCCTCTGAAACGAAAAACAGCTTTCACACCTAATTTAGCTAATCAGATAGTTAACAAACCCTTCCTTAGCTAACAATGGGCAGGAAACCACTCATGTGCAGCACAGGGGTTCCTCTAGGACCTGAGTTTTGTTGTCCATCACATATGCTCTGTCTCCTAGTTTCTACACTCACTGTCCATTTTATCAACTCCTTTAACAATACAGGAGCACCTTTTAGTTCTACAGACTGTAGTCCATCTGTTTCTCTCAGAGCAGGTATTATGTGGGTGGTGGGTCATTCTCAGCACTACACTGACACTGATATGGTGGTAATATGTTGTTTTGTGCTGTGCTGGTATGAGAGGATCAGGCAGTACTGGTGTTTGAACATTGTTCACTCACTGTCCACTCTATTAGACATGCGTACCTAGTTGCTCCACATTGTAGATGTAAAGTCAGAGACAGAAGCTCACCTGTTTTTGCATAGTTTGTGTTGGTTATCCTCTAGTCTTTCGTAAGTGTTCAAATGATGCTGCCCACAGGATACTGTTGGTTGGATATTTCTGGTTGGTGAACGGTATAAACACAAAACGGCAGCATGCTGTTGCTAATTGCTGCCTTAAAACACACTTCACCACTACTACACTGGAAAATTACTGTGAAAGAGGTAAAACTACTTTTACCTGGCACTGAAAACACAGATGTTTTGGTGTAGTATAGCTGTTGGGGTTTCAGTGGTGCCAGTTTGTTTGGACTAGAGTTGCCTACTGTGAGCTTTCTGGTATTTACACTTCAGAGCCTTTCTAAAGCAGGAACATCGATTTAAGCATTGAAACTTCACACAATCATGCTGGACCAGTGAGCAGGTCATGTTCTCTACGCTGTGTAGATTTAACCCATGATCAATCACTGAACCAGCAAACAGATACATGTGGATGTAAACAAGGGTTTATAGGTGGATCCCCACTGTCTGAATCAAATATGGTCTGATCTTAGTGTATGAGATGTTCTCTAGTGTAGAATACGACTGAGATGGTGGGGGTTTCGCACTCCCCTGCCATTACTATTCCTCTCCAATCTGCACTCCCTACACAACAAAACTGAGGATCTACTTCTGCTCAACCAGACCAACAAGAACTTTTGAAATACCTCTGCTTTACAGAGACCTGGGTTTCTGACCTGACCCCAGACAGACGCTGCACATTTCTGGTTTCCATCTGCACACAGCAGACAGAAACACAGAGCTTAGTGGCAAAAGCAGAGGCATAGGAATCAGTTTTTATATCAGCAAACGCTGGTGTAAAGACAACACAGTACTGTTAACATCATGCTCTCCTCTTCTGGAGTCAGTCTTCATTAACTGTAGAACATTGTACTCTCCCAGAAAGTTTGGCTCTTTCATTCTGGCTTGTGTGTACATCACATTGTAAGTGTGTAGTGGAGATAGAGAGAGAACCTAGGCTCACTGTAGGGGGGGGAAATTGGAAAATGGCACAAAAAAAAAAAAAAAAAAAAGAAATACTATCCTGTGCTACAAGAACATTGTGGATCACTGCTACACCATTATTAAAAAGTGTTGGCAGACAGATCCAGCAGAAACATCAATATACTACAGCAGCATCAATACATTAGACAGAGAAGATAATAATAAAACAATATATAGAGAGAATATATAATATATATTATTTAGAGTATAGAAAAAGTCATGTAGGAGGGGGTATTTCACATTATTATTATTATTATTATTATTATTATTATTATTATTATTATTATTATTATTATTATTATTATTATTATTATCATTGCACTTGTTTATTTGCAATTGGACATAGTATGGTTGTATTGTGGTGGTTGGGTTGCAGGTTACTGCTCCTTCCCATCCTTTGTCCTCCTGTTAGTCCTCCTCCCCCCCAAAGAGGAGTTGTACAGTCTGATGGTCTGAGGGACAAAAGAGTTTTTAAGTCTGGCCACAGCCAGAGGTACCAGACAGTAAAGTCCCTCAACAAGCTCATATATTGCTTTCTATCATCCCTGATATATCCAACGATGGCTGTGTCATCAGCAATCTTTTGGATGTGACACAACTCTGAGTTGTAGCAGAGGTTTGCTGTGTACATGGTGAAGAAAAAGGGGCCAGTACTGTGCCCTCGGATGCTCCATTGCTGCTGATCATCATTGTATCAGATGTGATGTCCTTCAGCCTGACATACTGTGGCCTGTCATTGAGGTAGCTGGAGAGCACGGTCACCAGGCAGGGGTCTACTCTGATCCCATTCAGTTTGTCCTGAAGCATTAGGGGCTGGATGGTGTTGAAAGCCCTTGAGAACAGGATCCTCACTGTGCCAATCCCCTTATCTAGGGCTTGGTATAGCAGGTTGATGATGCTGTCTTCCACACCAACACCTGCCTGGTACGCAAACTCCAGATCATCCTGGGCATGTTGCATCTGAGGTCTGAGGAGAGAAAAGAAGAGCTGCTCCAGCAACTTTGTACATCAGTTTCTGCAAGGACAGATGAATTTCAACTAAATCATGTAAGAAATACAGAAATAAGAAAGAATTTTCAGCTGAACTCGGGCAGCTTCGGAGAGAAAAGGAAACAGCTTTCAGGTGTGGGGACAGGACTGCTAATAAAGAGGCCAAATACAGAAAAGAGAAGGAATGAAAGCAGCAAAGAATAGATACTTGGAACAGCTGAAAAGCCACTTTGCTGCTAATGTGGTATGTATGATAGTATACATACCATATACAATATATATAATACACAACAAGTCAAAAAGGGTTAAATGAGTTTAAATATAATGAGATCCAGTTGTGGGTATAAAGAAAGGGTTTTAAAAAGGAGTTATCCTGTGTATTCTGTTTAGTTAATTTAGCTTAAATCTATTAAAATGGTTAAAAAGGTATGCATTGTACAGGAAGAACAGAAGACTCAAATTAGTTCATTTACACAAAATAAAAGTAATTTGAGAAAGAGTGAGGAATTGTGATTTTATTGCTGTGAGATTCCTAAAGGGATTTAGTTACTTTAGAGGTCAAAAGATTGGTTGGTGCATAAGTGGACAGTAGGGGGAACCATCGTCAGTCCTTTCAGTGGCGAGGTAATGTCTTAGTGGAACTTAAGAAGGGAGCACTAACGGGTTTTCTCATTATCTGTAATACAGCAGAGGAGAAAACAACATGGTCGAGTCTCTCAATTTTTCTCTCCCATTGTCAGGTAAACAATGTATTACAAACAGTTTTAGTGGTTAGAGACAATATTGATCTGTTTTTATGGAGGTTTAAGTTTAAACATACTAAACATACTAAAACACTAATGTTACTAGCAGACAGAGCATGAAGCTTAGCACTAGCTTAATCTCTGGATTTGTATAGTAGTTGAAGAAATAACATGTGGTGTATGTTTAATTGAGATATGTGGGTAAATATTGGTGCAGGGAGTAAATATTGGTTTCAGTGAATATATGCATAAATATCTCTTTTGATATTATAAAAAGTCTATCTCTGTGAAATAATGTTCTAGACTATATAAGAAAGTTTAGTATATTTCTGTGTAATATTAAGTGGTTGTTGATGTTGGAATTGTTTCCTACTTTGTTATGGAAAATGATCTGTAATACAGCACAGGAGAAAACAACATAGTCATGTCTCTCATTTTATTCTCCCATTGTCAGGGGTACAACACTAACAACCCATCTTCTGTTTGGACAGCCCTGAAACAGACCACCAACTACAAGGTTAGAAAAACCCCTCTCCTCCTGAAAGACAGTCTGCTCACCAATGACCTGAATGAGTTCTCAGGATCCCTCAGTCTGTCAGCTGATGGATCATGTGAATATTGCTCACTCCTGTTCACCTGAGTACTGATTATGTTCACCTGGTTCAGAGATTACTTAAGCCTGCTCACAGATTTGCCTTGTGCCTAGTTTTGCCTTTGCATCTCTTAGCATTATCCATATGTTAGTCTGTATCCGTGTACCTGTTTTTGTCCTTTGATTACTGCCTCTTGCATGGTCCTGTATTTTTGTCTATTGGTATTGATCTTTGCCTGTGTTATCACTCTATCTCTGGTTTGTCCTACATTGTACTCTTTTGCTTGCCTGTTTATGACATGGAATATTTGACTTTGATCTTCACCTTATCCTTATTAAAGCATTGATGTATATGCTCAACTTGCATGCAGACTCTGATTGATCAGAGAAGGTGAGGAAAGCTCCAGAACCTCACTTCATCTCTCCATCCAACCTAAAACACTGCAGTGACCAATTAGCACTGATCTTCACAAAATTCTTTAACAGATCACTGGAATTATGCTCTGTTCCCACATGTTTAGAGTGAGCAGATTGTCTCAATACACAAAACACAGTAGAGATGATGGTGGACTTCAGATGCAACCCCCAGTAATCATACTGAACTGTAACTGAACTGTACTTGAACTTTTCCTTGAATCTTTCTGATCTCACTGACTCTCACTACATTGCTCATTCACACCAACTGTACCATTGTGAATATTCTGTATATAATAGCTGTGTAATATACTTCTACTACATGTATGTGCTTTATATCCATATACACACCAGCAGCTCTTTATTATTCTATTATCTATTCTATTCTTATATTTATTGTATTTTATTTTACTTTTTATTTTAGTGCTTGTTTATATTGTGTGTGCTTAATACTCATCATATGTGTGCTCTCGCCACATATGTACATACATATGTGTACATACATATGAAATAAAAAGATTCTGAATCTGAATAGAAGTGGTCCACAGGGTTGGATACCCAGGTCTGGTGGTGGCCTACAGAGTGGGCTGTGTGGGTAAAATAGTGGTAAAGGAGGTAGGAGAGCTAACAGTTGATGCAAGTTTATACTTGTCCAATTAGCCCTGGTAGTAACTGCATACCTAAATCATTTAACACTCTCCTCAAAACTGTTTCATCATCAAAGGCTGATGGTCAGCCATTATCTGTGTCTGCTGAATTGGAGCTGAGCTCAGTATCCTTTCAACAACCCCACAATCAGATGCTTATATCACACACAGCACTAATCTGTGACCTTCAAACTAACAGAGCTTTCATTTATTTCTGTAAATTTTAAAAGACACTAATGTGGTTTTATCACAAGTGGAGAAACACTTTCCCAGGCTTGACTTTAATTTCCACTTGCAGTGATTTAGCTGTTCTGATCATAGTGGTGATTTTCATAATGCATAAATATATGCTAATTCCTGTTTACAGGTTAATGAACCTTTCCAATTTACTAAACTTAAATCTTAAAACACCTTAATGTCAAATTGTGCCTGGGGGAGTTTTCTGGTATTATAGAAAGAAGCTTGGGTTTATTGTTATTCATGGATTTGCCTTTTTAAAATATAAAGCTCAGGTCAAAGAGTTCCCACCTTCTACTGTTCTACTGTGAATATATAAAAAACTCATTATTCACAATAACTCCTTGCCCACTTTATTAAAACATCCACCTTGTTCTTCCTCATTGGCCACTTTATTAGAAACACCCACCTTGTGCTCCCTCACTGGCCACTTTATTAGAAACCACAACCTTGTGCTTCTTCACTGGTCACTTTATTAGAAACATCAACCTTGATTTTCTTCACTGGTCTCTTTATTGGGAACACCAACCTTGATTTTCTTCACTGGTCTCTTTATTGGGAACTTCCATCTTGTTCCTCATGATAGGCCTTTTTATTAGAAATACCTGATGATCCCTGATGGAGATAGCTCTCAAAATCTGTTATCCACATTAGCCTGTTTGCAACTGAGATGAGGGTCTTTATGCTAGTTGTTCTGAAGTTTCAGGTCCTAAACTGTAAAAATAAAAGCTCCTTACAACGATCTGCTGCTTATGAGAGGCATCCGACATTGAGTAGAGAGGTGAGACGCCAGTCTGGGAGTTGCTGATCCCCCTGGATAGATGATGTCCTACAGTGTAATTTACAATCATCTCTGAGTCTCAGGGGGGACAGCAATTCAATATAGGATGATTAGAACCTCCTCCCCCACCATGTTTGCCAGCTTTAATTTCATAAGCCTGGATAAACACACTGCCCTGTTTTCTCTTCAGTACAGACTATTCTGATGCTCTCACTCTGTGAGGAGCTCTGATCTACACCAGGGGAAAGGAGAAGCCCACCTACATCAGTATTAAACTACAGCTAACAGCAGGAGGTCAGCAGAAGCCCACTACACACTGAAACATGCCCACTGTGATCAGGTCCGCAGGTGCTAATATGCTAAATTAGACTTCTACTGATAGACTGGAGAGGAATCCAATGTGTAAGGAGGTTCTGAGGGTGGGTTTAATCAGGTCATTCTGCAGGACTGAGTCATCATTAGATCAGGCATTTCAGGTAGATCTCTGACAGCAGGGGCATTTGTAGGTGGAGTGAGGGAAAAAGAATGACAGGAAGGGAGGTCACAGTTTTGCAATCAAGCAGAGGTGGGCATTGCATTACCGGTTTGACCAACCTTTTCAAACAGCATGAGTATCTTGACCAATTTGGATGACCAACATGACCAAGCTGATCAACCATCATGACCATCATGACCAAGCTAGCTGACCAACATGACCAAGCTGGTCAACCATCATGACCATCATGACCAAGCTAGCTGACCAGCACGACCAAGCTTGCTGAACAACATAAACAGCAAGACCATGCTGACTGACCAGCATGACCAACTAAACCAAGATGTAGAAACAGCATGACCAACCTCGCTAACCAGTAAGACCAAGCTCATTTCTGTCCTCTAATATCCTCCAGGTGTTCTGTCAGATGTCAGAATGACTAACCTTGACCCTGTCCTGTTAAACAGTGCCTCAATCACCAGAGTAGGTCAGATATCTGTGGAAACACCTCATCATCCACCCTCAGCTTCACACACCAGTCAGGATGAGGGGACTTTGTTTCTGCTTGAGTAGATAATGTAGCCCAACGGGTGAACCGCTGCCTTATTAGCATACCCTGTGCTGAGCAGCACTGCATCTGCTCTCATTTTTATCCAATGTGCTGTTCTAACACCACGCAGAACAACATATATATAGATGAACTTGATCATTCACGGGCAGTCTGAACCTGTGTTCATGCAACTCTTAATGAGCACTTCTACACTCCACACTGGCTTTTACAATCAGTTCTACACACCAGACTAGCTTCTACACTCCACAACAGCTTCTAAGCTCACTTCTACACTTTACACTAGCTTCTACACTCACACCTGCACTCCACACTAGCTTCTATGCTCACTTCTGCACTTCACACTGGTCTCTACAATCACTTCTACATTCCACACTAGCTTCTACTCTCAGTTCTACACACTAGATTAGCTGTTACACTAGCTCGACATGTTAGCAGGAGGTTCTGCTGAGGCCTCCATGTTGTCTCTGACAGCAATGCTCCAGGAACAGCAGGTTAAAGGTGAAGGCAGGCAGGGAGAGGAACAGCCAGAGATGCAGGCTTTTGAAAGGAAAACCTAGAGACAGAGTGAAAGTGTAGTACAACCATTCAGCAGTCAGTAATGTTATACAGGGATTTTAGGTGATGGAGGGAATGTTAGCTCTATTACATAAGAATGATGAACAATGGCAATTAATTAGTATCAATATTATCTGAAATTAGAGTAGTCTAGGATCTCCTGAAAATAACATCTGGTATCCTATAAATATTTGTTTTGTTGAATAAAAGTAGCATGTTTTATGTTAAACTACAAAAACATCCCACACTATTAATTTAGAGTTCTAAAGGTTAAAGCTACATGCCACTAATGGCACAGATACGTTACCATGAAGACAGCACTGTCATGTCATTGCCATGTCAGAAGGTTGAAATGAGTGTATACTGAGTGCCATCACACACACACACACACACACACACACACACACACACACACACACACACACACACACACACACACACACACAAATGCAGATCAGGATCTTGTGTTGGAGCTATTTAATCAAATCCTCCTACATGGATCAGGTGTAGTAAGAATTTAGAGCCTGGAAAAAAAATCCTGGACAAGCTTTTAGAGCTCGTTCTTCAGCCTCACAGTAAGATGGCCCTGATTTGATACAAAATTTTAAAATAAAGGTTATAGCACAGATGGTTCTGGTAGTGAAATGTTATTGGCTAAGGTGCACATGATTTCATCAGCTGAACCCTGTGTTAGAGTTAAAGGTCTGCACTGCCTAGAAATAGATTATTAATGGAGTTGCAGTAGGCAATCTAATTATTGATCTTCTTAAGTCTTTCTTTGGGAATGGGCAGAAAGAAGACCAAAACAAGACACATGCTCAGAAGCATGTGGAGAAAAAAAAACAAACAAAAAAACAAAGATGAAATGGCAACTCTGGAGCATGTAAACGAAACTAACCAAACTAAACTAGATGCACACAGGAAACAATATACTAGACAGGGATTGAGAAGGAACTAAAGACATGACAGTAGACAAGACTGTAGACGTGACTGGGGATAGGGGATACAAAAGTTGATGGAGATGAAAACCGGGTGACACTGGACATGCAAGATGGCACTGGGGACCAGACTGGAGACACAAAAAATGAGACAAGAGACTGGACTTGGGGAACAGGAGAATGAACATGGGGCACTTGGGGAGCATGAGAAAGGACAGGAGATACAAAAGACAAACGTAACTTTCGTAAACGTAAATTTCAGAAACAAAATAGACTGACAAAGTCTGACTGAAATGACTGGAACACACAGCTGAATGGGCAGGATTATGAATGAGACACAACTGGGAATGAGCGAAGACAAGGCCAAAACAAGACACATGCTCAGAATCATGTGGGGAATAAACAAAACAAAGATGAGAAAGGAAGACAGGAGAGAAGAACAAGACAGATACGTGACACCTAATCTGAGCATGGCATGCAATGTCTCTCCCCTCTGTTCCTACAGTAATGAATATTATTTATGTGAGATTTTATATTTATGAGAGTTTATGGTCAAAATTTTGTGAACACAGCTTTTGTGCAAATGTTTTGGGACCCCACATGCTGGCCAAAAATGTATTCACACTGCTGCTACTTTGTTGCAATCCTATTCTCTGATTATTAATGTGTAACGATTCCTGACACAGAGGTAGGTGGAGGCGGAAGTACTTGCAGGGTTGAGTTTATTAACGGATTTATACAGATAAGGTACACTAACAATCAATACGAGTAGACGAGATGGGTAAACCATTAGACAAGTAGCCAAGAAGACCTACAAGGACCAACAGAGACAAGGGACTTATATACACACAATCACATTAGACACGGCTGGGACATGATAACGATGGGGCAGGGTTACAGATGGAACACAGCTGGGAATGGGAGGAGACATGACATGCTCAAAAGCACATGGGACAGAAAACAAAACAAGACACATGCTGGTCCCTATACGAGACATAATGAAACATGCTGATGGTGGTGTGTTTTATTGGAGTGTTTATTATGGTGGCAAAGCATACCATAACTCCATAGCAACGACCTAGGATACAATAGTAAACATATAGCAACACCATAGCAAACACCTACAGTACCACGGCAACAATCTTACAATACCATAGTAACCGTTGAACAACTCCACAACAATCACCTGGATAGCAAAGACCTAGGATACAGTAGCAAGCATCTACTGTATCTTTGTTCTATCTATCTAAGAATGTCATAGAAACAGCCTAGCCTAGCTACCACAACAACCCCTTGGGATACTGGCAAGCATCTAGCAACTCCATAGCAACCACTTGGCATACAATGGCAAACATCTAGCAACACCATAGCAACCACCAATAACATCATAGCAACCGTTTGGGATACAACAGCAAACGTCTAGAAGACATCTAGCAACACCATAGCAATCTCCTATGATACCATAGCAATATTCAAACAACACCATAGGAACCGCCGCACAATTTCACATCAATTACCTGGATAGCAAATACCTGGTATGCAATAGCAAATCTTTAGCAACATCATAGCAACCACTTGGGATACAATAACAAACATCTAACAACACCATAGCAAAAACCTCGCAACACCATATCAACCACTTGGCATACAATAGCAAACATATAGTAACACCATAGCTAACACTTAGTCATACACTAGCAACCACTTGTTATACAATAGCAAACATCTAGAAACACCATAGCAACCACATAGCAATACCATAGAGGCCATCAAGCAATATCATAGCAACCACCATAACAATCATTTGGGAAACAATAGCAACCATCTAACAACACCAAATAAACCATAGCAATCACCTGGACAGAAAAGACATGGGATGCAATAGCAAATATCTAGCAATACCATAGCAGCCATATTCATTTTATTCTGGTAAAGCTTACATTGTATTAGAAGATGTAGCAGTATTTGAGATTAATGTAGTGCCTTGTTTTACCATAATGCTCTGGAACCTATTGAAAACCTGTGAATGCAGACTCCAGAATACTGAACTTTAGACTTAATGAGTCCAGGAAAATGACTTCATTCAGTATTTCAGTAGATAAGGACCAGTTCAGCTGCCCACTCCATCTGAATCTGCTGAAGGACCCAGTGATCATTCCATGGACACAGTTTCTATAAGTTGTGTATTGACAGCTGTTGGGATCAGGCAGATCGGAAGGGGGTCTACAGCTGCCCCATCTGCAGAGAGACCTTCACTCAAAGGCTTGTTCTATCCAGTAACTATTTTATACCTGAAAGGTTGGAGAAACTGAAGATGGTACATCCAACTGCTTCTCTGTCTGAAGCCGGAGATGTGGGATGCTATTTCTGCACCAGGAGAAAACTCAAAGCTATGAAATTGTTTCTGATGTGTCTGGCCTCCTTTTGTGAAGGTCTCTGTCTCAGGACCAGGTCTCTGTTCTGAAAAAGCCCAAACTGGTCCAAGCCAATAAACAGCGATAGGAGATCTCCTCTAAACATGAAAAAGTGATCAAGATCTTCTGACATGCATCTATTCTTTGAGTGTTCACAGTTCTATATAGAACTATTTTTTTTACTGAAGAACCCTTGCTACCACAGCATTAAACACATATACTAAAGACCCTCCACTACAAATTACCAATTTGTTGAAACTGAAAACTGCATTTTATTGAACATAGTGTTCTGTTTTTTTTTTTTTATGTTGATACATGTAATTTAAATTGTGGGCATATCTAGGGATAACATGGAACCCAAGGGCAAAACTTTCTGGTTCCCATTTAGACTACACAAATATCACAAAAGAGCAGTTCTAGCTATCACAGCTAGTCAGATCCAGCTGACTCGTTCTTCTCTCTGGTTCACAGCAACCAGTTAATGGGTTAACCTGAACAGGTGGTCCATCATTAATCTGCAGTCAGTCAAATGTCCATCATTGATCAATCACTAATGACACAAGGACCCAGTGCAATCCACAGCCCCAAAATACCCACATACACACCAGACCACATACTCCTTCATATACACAGTTAAGTCTAAAAAGGGAACTCCACTCAATTCTAAACATTCACAGAGTAATTCAGTGCTTTAGAAAACATTCTATCGTGGTGGTGAATGGATGCTGATATTGGTCACCATAACAACACAGATACAGCCATTTTATTTACTATTCAAACCCACCCATTAAGCTACACAAGTCTCTGAGTTTTCTTTGGGATCTGCAAACACACACTGTTTGGGCTTAATAGCACCCCCTACAGGAACCAGAACACATGTCTGTAAACCACTCTGACACATTGTTTGGGTTTAATAGAGATTAATAATGAACATAAATGCCATCACTCCATCAGATTCTGTCATAAACATACAGAAAATGTTATTCAGCTCAGATAATTAAAGCTGAACAGCTCCAATCGATCATCTCTCTCTGATTAATTACATCATTAATCTAAATAATGGAAAGTTCATAAAGGCAGAGTGAAAGAGAAAGAATAGTGTTTGTGGATCAGTGTGTCAGAGACTGAAAAGAGGTGTGAACAATAAATATTAAACAAAATAACCAATAAATAAATATAAAAATGAAAGATATTCTGGTTAGCTGGTTTGTTCCTTTCAGATCTCAATACAGTTCTGAAGCTGAACACACTACTGAAAAAAACATTCCAGCAAGTGAAACCCTTTCAAAGTATTTTAAAAAATTATCTTCAGAGCTCTAGGCCAATTTTGTGGAATGTTTTTGTAGTGTGACTTACTTTTATTCATCAAAAAATATTTATAGAACACAGTCACACATACCAGATATTGATATTTGTAGGAGATCCTAGACTACATAAATAAATTAGTTTAAGCGGTTATGAGTGTTTATAACAGAACTGAGTGCACAATATGATTAGTGAGGACTAATGAGTGTGGCTCATCTGCTTTAACAGTTCTAGAGAACGTTCTACCAGGAGATTTGAATTCCATGAACATTTTCCTTAACCCATCCTCTACCCTGAACTGTTTTTAACATGCACCTTTACTACTTGTCAGACGCTGATGTTCCAGTTTGGTTCCATAGGTCATCCAGAGGGTTAACTCAGCCCCTGTCTTCCATAATCATCAGGATCTGCAAGGCCAGATGTTTCAGTGCCTGGTCTGATGCCAAGACCAACACAGAAGACTTGAAATTGTTACAGTGGACCTTTCCCCACTGCCCTGCACATGTTTGTGGATTCCCTGCTTTAACACACCCACTTCTACTCTGACTTGTTAATGCACTGATTTGTTAAATCGGGTTTTTTTGAGCCCAAAACCCACAAAATATGGAGGGCAAGGGGCACCAGGATGAAGTCTGAGAAACACTTATGGTATGGTTATGGTATTTAAGTTCTGTTTGTTGCATGATCATCACAGGCTCCAGTGTGATTCCGCTCCTGCTCTGCTGTGGAGGTACACCACCGAACAGAGGCTGATGGAGGTGTTCCTCCCTGAAAACAGAGGATGTGGATTGATTAGGGTGCAGTATGATAAAATAATGAAGGGAACACAGATGGTGTGAGAAAAAGATGGAGCCTGGAGGCCTCTGAATACAGAAACACTGATTGTAACCTTCACTGAAGAGGACATCAGACCGAATGAAGAAAGAAGAGAAACCAGGAGTGATATTCCTGCCATGCTTGACTGGAAATTCCAGAGTGGAGTTTTCGCTTTAGCTTGCGGCTAATTATGGGTAGAATGAGACAGTGTTCTGAGGAACTTCTGAACCACTCTGTTACTCATCTCTACTTCATTGATGTGTCCAGTTATTCATCCCACAGTCTGATGAATACTACTTGAACAAGATAGTTTATATCTACACTGAAAGCTTAAACCAGAGGGAGCTACAGAGGGACTCCCTACAGGTGGTCTTAGTGACCCAGGTGCAGGTGGTTCACACTATGTAAGTGCTAAAATTAGCATCTCATTTAACTGGTATTTCAAACTGCTTTGTTGAAAATGTGTGGCAGGTATTTCAGAAGAACAGACTGGCAGCTCCTCATCACCAAGACATAGAACTGGGCCTGACCTCACCAATAATTGGAGGTGCAGATGTCAGCTTTGGTATTATCTGCAATAATAACAATAAGGATATAAGAAAAAAATATTAATTAAAAAATATATTAGCATATGATAACTAACTGTGGTATAATGACAATATACTCTTCATGTTTATGTTATGATGTGGCCTAATGGCACTTGTGTACAGATGATCAGTCTGCCTTCAGTACACCACTGCAAATAACTCACATTAAATCACAACTTCAAGTGTATTATTGCTTAAAACCAAAATCCAGCATCTTACCAAACTCTAATGCCAACATCATGTGAAGTTGCATAGAGAAAACAGCAACAGGATGCTTGACCAGGTGGTGTTTGACCTTTCACCCATGGCCAGAGGAATGCTAACCCCCCTTTAACATTCCCTACTGTTATGAAGTCACACTGTTTTTATGAAAATGTTGATTTTCAACACACTCAAAAGTCCAATAATAAATCTGAGAAAATCAGATTTTGTCAGTAACAAAATCAGCTCAAAAATCTGTCAGGAATTTGATCAGCATGTTTAATTGAACTCAAGAATCCAATAACTGGAGAAAATTCGGTCGACATGTTTACATGCACTCAAATACTGAATTAAAAATATTGGAGAAAATCAGATTTTGTCAGTAACACAATCAACTCAAACTCCAATAACTGGAGAAAATCCAATTTTGCCATTAATTTGATCAATGTAAATGTTAATGGGGAAACTGTATTGAAGTGGCTCAGACAATAATCATTGTATATTTTCTACATTGAAACCAGCCAATAATCTCACAGATGCATGTGAATGTGAGTCCCTGGTGGCTTGACATTTTGGTGCAGCTCAGTAGTTAGAGTGCATCTGAAAGCTGAGAGAAATCAGACTTACTCATATACAGTGAGAAATCGGATAATTGAACAAAAATCCACTTCTCTTTATTGGATTTCTTAATCCAGTTTCTTATTATGGTGTAAGAACTCAAAGTATACTGTTTTTTTGTGACAACTTGAATAATCAGATAACTGCAGAAGTCCAAAGAATGGATTATTGAGTGCATGTAAAAACACTTAATGAAATTCTTAATTTAGTCTACAGGTTTAACCAAAAAGTTACAAAATCCCGGCTGAAAAATCCATCTGAATCTGGTTTCAGACATTCCAAATTGATCTTGAATGGCCAAGGTGTTTGAAAAGTTGGTCATCTTGAAGTTAAATGGTTAACCAGCTTAACGTTTCATCAACATAATATATGTTTTATTTATTTTATGGATGGTCATCCAGCTGATTATACTGGTGACCTTTTTTGGTGAAGCTGGTTGACCAAGTTCAGTCAAGTCGGCCATACTGGTGGAGAAGCATGGTCAGACTGGTTGGGCTATCATTGAGCTTTCTAGTGCATGTTGGGTAGTAAGAGGTGAAACTTCATTACAGGATTTGGGTGGAAAATAACTTTGTTTAATTTGGCACAAATTAAATATTGTTGACTGTAGATATTTAAAATGTACATTTTCTAATTTGCTCTAACAAACTGCTCAGCCATGCTAGAAATAGTGGTTCGGTCAGTTTGTACGACTGTGCGATTTCAGAGGATGTTTATTTGGTGCGTCCTGGAGGAAACATGTTTTCTGATGCAAACGACACCACCTGAAATCACCACCTTTATCCATCACTAATTCTCCCAGTTTTCAGGGCAGTGACCCTTCATATTCATATAAAGCTTATAATGTAACCCCTCAGTAACAGACAGTGACGCCAACAATGACATCTTCAGTGGTTGCTTATTTGAAAATTGTTTATTTTCAGAGGGATGCCCAAGGAGTGCGATACCAACCCTTTCGGTAAAACCAGCTTCAGTTCTCCCCAATCAGAGTCCACTGTGAGAGGCAGCAGTGTGTGTGTGTGTGAATGTGTGAGATGAGGTTTAGTTGTACTGCTGTTATTCCAGAGCTCAATCCACTTAAATCAGCAGCTCCACCTCCTTCAGTGAAGCTCTGCTGGGCTGAGGGTAAAAACACTGAAAAGCTATGTCTGTTAAAGTGATGGAGACCAGAAGTTATCAGTGTTTAAAGCCTCCACACACACACCGAGGAAAGCTACACATGGTTTCTATTCAGACCCTCTTACTGACAGAAACCAATCAGCCATGGATTCAAAACACACACTTCAACCAAGTTTCAGCTCAGTTGCTAATGTTATATGTAATATGCTAATGTTTATCATATTCAATACAGCTGAGTCATTCTATGATATGGGTGTTCTTTCCATGGTCAGGACCACCACAGAGCAGGTGGGTCATTCTAGTTGCTCCACCTTGTAGATGTAAAGTCAGAGACAGAAGCTCATCGGTTTCTGCACAGTTTGTGTTGGTCCTTAATCAGTACTCACAGGGCACTGTTGGCTGGATATTTCTGGCTGGTGGATCTTTGTTAATATAGTGATACAACCTACCCCTGAAGAGTATTGATGATCGCCCACCTGTGTGTAGAGTCAACATCTCCCCCTTTATGAGTACCCCAAGTGCCCACACCTTCATCCCACACTTACCCTTCTTTCAACTCCTCTTTACCTTCATCCCCCACTTACCCCTCCTTAAACACTTTTTCTCTCTTCCATCCCCCTCCTACCATTCACAATATATATAAAGTCCTCCCCAAAATATCTTAGATTAGACTGTCAAGCAGAGTAGTAGACTGACCAGGCAGACTGGAAGACCTACCTGACTACTAATCAACTAAACTGTGTCCATGTATGCTTCTCTGTCTGTATGTAAACTCATGGTCTTGACATCCAGTCTTCTGATTCCAATATGCTGATTTTCTAACATATATTGCTCATATATATGTTCATATAAATTGTTCATATATATGTTCAAACATACATTGTTCCATAACAACATTCCATTCCATAACAACATTCCATAACACAGTGTGCGCAATTGAATGATCAGATAACTGCAGAAATATGATTATGATCTGATTATCAGAGCATGTGAACACACTCAGTGCCTCATCATCAGGCTCTGAAGACTTGAACCCCATTAGTAAGGCTGGTATCTTCCTCTTTGGCAGCTCTTGTTCCATTTCTTTTTCTTCTCTGGAGGGTTGTGATGCAGGCTCTCTGTCCTCTGTTATGTTAGTGGGTTTCCTCCCATGAACTGCTTGTTTCAGGTCCTTTCACAACATTTCTATTGGATGAAGTCAGGACTTTGACTTATAAACTATTAACTGTGTTCTTCTTTAACTATTCTTTGGTAGAAAGACGTGTGAGCTTAGGGTTGTTCTTCTGAATGACCCAAATTCTCTATAGATTCAGCTTATGTACAGAGTTCCAAACATTTTCCTTTAGAATTTGCTGGTATAATTCAGAAAGAATTGTTCCATCAATGATGGCAAGCTCTCCTGGCCCTGATACAGCAAACCCAAACCTTGATAATTCCACTACTTCCTAACATTAACATTAGTCAATGTTAAAAATGCCTTTAGTTGCTTATAATCCTTGGGATCCTTTGTGAGCTGGAGGACTATTACACACCTTGCTCTTGGTGTGATCTTTCTTGGTGGATCACTCCTGGGTAGGGTAATAATGATCTTGAATTATCTCCATTTGTACACAATCTGAGTGTGGAGTCCAAACTATTTAAATTTATTTTCAATCCCGAAAAGAGCACCAACAACTCTTCTTCTGAGGTCGTCAAAAATCTCCTTTGTTCTTGCCATTAAACTTCGTCTTCATCTTCTTCCGCTTATCCGAGGCTGGGTCGGGGGGGCAGCAGTCTAAGCAGGGATGCCCAGACCTCCCTCTCCCCCGACACCACAGCCAGCTCCCAGGGAGGGACCCCGAGGCGTTCCCAGGCCAGCCAAGAGACATAGTCCCTCCAGCGTGTCCTGGGTCTACCCCACGGTCTCCTTCCCGGTGGGACGTGCCTGGAACACCTCCCCGGGGAGACTGCAGGGGGCATCCGAAAAAGATGCCTGAGCCACCTCAACTGGTTGCCATTAAATATTTCCACAAATGTGTTGTGACAATAAGACTTTGATATATCGCTGATCTTTAAATAAAACAGAAATACCCACTCACACCTGATTGTCTCCCATTGATTGAAAACACCTGACTCTAATTTTATCTTCAAATGACATGCTAATACTAAAGGATTACATTTGCCCTCAAAGATACAGTATGTAATATTGGATCATTTTCCCTAATAAATAAATTAAATAATATTTTTGTCTCATTTGTTTGATTTGGGTCTGTACTTTATGTAGCTTTATGTACAGAATAATGGGTAAAGGTAGTGCAGTACTAATTAACATTTACTGAAAATGTTATACAAGTAGACCCCAGATACTGAAAGCAAAAGTTAATATAATTTCTATCCTCACAGATATGTAATATTGGATAATTTTCTTCAATAAATAAATGAGTAATATATATATATATATATATATATATATATATATATATATATATATATATATGTTTTATTAAGTTGTAGATCAATTTTATATAAGCAATATAAAAAGTTATATAAAAACCTTCTAGCACCACTGTACCTGCTTGGCTCCAGCCTGTCATATTCAGCTGAGGTTGGCATGGGCAAGTTGTGATTCTTCTGTGCCAGTGTTGCCTTCAGTGTATCTTTACTGTGTTGGAGCCTCTTTTTCAATTCCAGAGTTGAATTCCAGCACATAGGAACATCCTTGATGGGTGTCTTCTCTTTTGCCTATAAGAGGATGTGGGACATTTTTGTAGTTAGATGTACTTTTATGCACCAAAAATTTGAAGTGTATTATGGAAGACAGTCTACAGTCAGTCGACAGTCCACAGTTACATACTAAATTTTGTTATTTCCAAGAGGTCCTAGGTTACTCAAATTTTCTTCATTTGAGATGTAAAAATTAACACAAACTAAACATATGTTTGAATATGACCATGTTTTTATCATTTTTTTTCTTATAACGACTAAAACAATATCTAGCGTGTTTTTATTATGAAAATGCAATAATTCTGATGAATTATTTATAATGATTAGATTGAGAAGGATATTTATAATGTTATTAAAAATAATTGTCAGTGCTCAAAATAAATAAATAAATAAATGAACTAAAAATAAAAAAATAGGTTGCAGAACCTGAAAAGTTTGTTAGCATTGGGAACCAAAGATCAGTTTTTCACCTAGAACAGCTATGGATATTTCTAGTTGTACAGGAGCAAGGAACAATGATATACCGTTAACATGCCTGGGACTGCCCTCTCAAATCATATTGTCTGCCTGTATTCAATCTATTGAGAGATCGATAGCCTAAATGACTAGTTAGGCTATCGATCTCTCAATAGATTGAATACAGGCAGTTTTGCCATTAAATGAATGGGGATATTCATCATATTGCAAACAACCAGCAGAGGCTACACACCAACACAGCTAGACCTGTGGTGGCCCATTTATGAGAAATGATGCACCATCCACCTTCGATATACAGTCATAGGTGTTTACAGGTAAAATACAGCATCAGAATGAGGGAGGATTAGTATTAGCATTGGGTTTTCTGAAAATTATTGCTATCCAGACCCAAATCATGGGACCTACAGGTAACACTCACCACAATTGATGTCAAAATGCAGCATCTACCATCAGAAAGAGACCAAACAAGTTTGGCTTCCATGGGAGGTGTGCAAAGAGGAATTTCTTTCTGTCAAATAAACACCAGCAAGACTAAAGTTACCCAGAGAACACCTAGACAAACTGCAGGACTTCTGGAACAATGTGCTTTGGACTGATGAATCCAATGTTGGATTATTTGGGCACAGTAAAAAAAATGACATTTGGCACAAAAAAACACAGCACTTGAGCACATTACAAGCTCAGACCAACTAGGAAGTATGGGGTGGAAGTGTCATGGTTTGGGGTTACTTTGCTGCAGCAGGGTCTGGAGATCTCTCCATCACAGTTTCAGTGGGGGCTTGAGGAAAATGTAAGATCGTCTGTACAAAGACTTGTGCTGAAACATGACAGAGAGATAATATGAGGTGGTTTTTGTCAAAAAATTTTGACAGGTCATCTGGACCAATCAGAAAGTCCCACCTCTGTAGTTGGAGGCGACTTCCATCAAATTATGATGTTGATAATGAGTGAACGAATGTACCAAACCAAAGTGTTTCCTGCAAGGATGGTTTTCTCACCAACATATTATAAACAACTGAAATATTATGCTAATTTTAAATGCGAGGACTTCAATATGATAACTCAATTGTACTTTGTAATAATAGATAGCATGTTCTTTGAGAACAGTGCTCAAATATAATAATTATATTTTTACCATATAAATTGTGAAATAAAAGTGAATATTACAACTTTACAATTCTCAGTCTCTCTGTCTGTGTCAGACACACACACACACACACACACACACACACACACACACACACACACAATCAAACTCTCTGACATTCAGAAAGAATTCAAAAAGAATTAGCCAATCACCTGCAGTATAACTAATTGAGGGGTATCTCTCGTATTATGCTTTAAAGGGTATGTTTTATAAGTTTTCAAGTTGTGTTTCAATTAATCTGCAAAGTTTGAGAGGTGAGGACCTTCTAACTCTTGGTCATAAGAACAACCATAGATAAAAGAAAAAATGGAATCTGGAAAGATTTTTTTTTCCTGCAATTATTACTTAATTAATTAATTAATTAATACTTAAATTTTGTAGGTATAGATGTTGGTTTTATATGTAACATTGAATAGATGTTAATGTAAAATATTTATATTTTTTTAATAGGTATCATTTCAGAACATTAAATGTGAGTAAAGTTGTCATAATGAATAAGTATGTATAAAAAATAGAATACAAAAATTACTTTTATTACTTGTAATAAAAATGTGTAATACTGTATATGTCGATATCTTCTTCTTTCTGCTGTTCCCTTTAGGGGTCGCCAAAGTGGATCATCTGCCTCCATCTTGCCCTATCCCCTGCCTCCTTTACACCAACCATCTCCATGTCCACCTTCACTACATCCACAAACCTTGTCTGAGGCCTTCCTCTTCTCCTTCTGCCCGGCAGCTCCATTTCCAACATTATTTGTCCGATATATCCCCTAGTCCTCCTCAACACATTTCCAAACCATCTCCACCTGGCCTCTCTGGCTTTATTTATTTATATTTCTAATCCTGTCCATCCTTGTCACTCTCAAAGATAATCTTAACATCTTCATCTCTGCCACCTCCAGCTCAGCCTCCTGTCTTTCAGACAGAGCCACAGTCGCCAAACCATACAACCCAGCAGGTCTCACTACTGTCTTATAAACGTTCCCTTTCACTCTTGCTGCTATCCTTCTGTCGCACATCAGCCCTGACACCCATCTCCACCCACCCATCCATTCTGCCTGCACCCTCTTCTTTGCCTCTTGTTTGCACTGTCCATTGCTCTGGATGGTTGAACCAAGATATTTGAAGTCATCCACCTTCACGACCTCTACTCCTTGCATCTTCACCTTTCTACCTGCCTCCCTCTCATTCACAGACATGTATTCCATCTTGTCTCTACTGAGAGATTCCTCTCTTCAACAGTGCAAACCTCTAACTCCAGGTTCTCTTCCACCTGCTCTCTACTCTCACGACAGATTACAATATCATCTGCAAACATCATGGTCCATGGAGCCTCCTGTCTGACCTCATCTGTAATCCTGCCCATCACCATTGCAAACAAGAAGAGTCTCAAAGCTGATCCCTGATGTAACCATACCTTCACCTTGAAACCATTTGTCACTCCAATTACACACATCACTGCTGTCTCACTATACTCATACATGTCCTGCACCACCCTGAAATACCTTTCAGCTACTCCTGACTTCCTCATACAGTACCAGTTTCCTCTCTTGGCACCAACATATGCCTTCTCTAGATCCACAAAGACACAATGTAGCTCCTTCTGACCTTCTCTGTACTTCTCTACCAACACTCTCAATGCAAAAGTTGCATCTGTGATGCTTTTTCTGGGCTGCTGCTCACTGATCTGAACCTCTTGCCCACAACTCTTTCGCATATCTTCATGGTGTTGCTCATCAACATTATACCTCTGTAGCTACTGCAGCTCTGCACATCACCCTTGTTCTTAAAAATGGGGACCAGTACACTGTCAAAAGTCCACTGCCTTCTCTCCTAAACATCTCCATACCTCCACAGGTATGTCATCTGGACCAACTGCCTTTCCATTCTTCCCTTCCCTTCTCCTTTTTTAAAGCTGTCCTTACTTCCACCTAATTCTCTGCACTTCCTGATCCACTATCTCTCCCCCCATTGTCCTCCTCTCTCTCTAATTTTCCTCATTCATTAGCTCTTCAAAGTACTCCTTCCATCTACTCAACACTCTCTGTTTACTCATTAGTAGATTTCCCTCTCTATCCCTTATCAGCCTAACCTGCTGTACATCCTTTCCAGCTCTATCTCTCTGTTCAGCTAAATGGTACAAGTCATTTACTCCATACAACTCATCATAGGCCTGAGCCTTTTCCTTTGCCACCATTCTTTTCACCTACTTCCTTCATCTCTCTGGTTATCCCACTTTTTCTTAGCTGCATTCTTCTTCTCAATACTCTCCTGGACTTCCTCATTCCACCACCACCTTTCCTTGTCTTCTTTCCTCTGACCAGACGTAACACCCAACAAATACTTGCCAGTTTCTCTCACCACCTTAGCTGTACTTTCCCAGTAATCAGGTAGCTCCTCACTTCCCCCAAGGGCCTGTTGCAACTTTTCCCTGAACTGCCTGCAACGATCCTCCTCCTTCAGCTTCCACCATCTAATCTTTAAATCTGTCTTCTCTTTCTTCCTCTTCTTTGTTTCTAATCACATTTTACAGACAACCACCCTATGGTTCCCTACTACACTTGCCTGGCACCACTTTACAATCTCCAATCTCTTTTAGGTAGCATCTCCTGCTAAGGATATAATCCACCTGTGTGCACCTCCCTCCACTCTTGTATGTCATCCTGTGTTCTTCCATCTTCTGAAAATATGTGTTCACCACAGTCATTCACATTCTCTTTGCAAAATCTACAACCATCTGACATTCTGTATTTCTATCTTTCACACCATACATACCCAGCACCTCTTCATCCCCTTTGTTCCCTTCACCAACATGTCCATTGAAGTCTGCACCAATCACCAGTCTCTCTTCTCTAGGGACACCTTCTACCACTTCATCCATCATATTCCAAAATGTATCTTTCTCCTCTAATTGACAACCAACCTGTGGTGCATATCAACTTCCAACTTCAAACTCATGATTCTGTCTGACACTCTCTTTACATCCAGAACACTTTTCAAAAGCTGTTCCTTTAGGATTATACCTACTTCATTTCTCTTCCTATCTACACATGATAGAACAGTTTGAATCCACCTCCAATGTTCCTGGCCTTGCTTCCTTTCCATCTGGCCTCCTGAACACACAGAATATCTACCTTCCTTCTCTCCCATCATGTCTGCAAACTCTCTGCCTCTCTACCAGTCATTGTCCCTACATTCAGAGTCCCTACTCTAACCTCCACTCTCCTGCCTCCACACTCCTGCCATTTACCCGGGCTTGGGACTGGCACCAGAAGTACACAAATTATACCCCTAATTTTTGTCGTGAAATGGTCATACCTGACTCATTCGAAGCTAGACTACAGCTTCCTTTTCTTGTATCGTCTGTGGTCCTAGCAACAGCGCTAAATCTTATTTTATTAAAATGTTACTCAAAAACTGCTCAAAGTCTGTCAGGTATTCCAGACAACATTGTATGGTGTTATACATGCTGGCAACCCCTCTATGACGACCTGATGAACAACCTTAACATCCATTTTATTCAGGGCATACCCGCGAAATCAAACATTTTCCTCCCCACAAAACAAATTTATTACGGATAGATGACTTGATGGAGACTGCCAGTAATAATGAGCAAGTACTAAAGGAGCTTACAAAATATACCCACAACAGAAATCTGAGTCTGATCTATTTGTTTCAAAATCTGTTTTTTCAAGGGAAAAGTAGTAGAACTATTCATTTAAATACCAATTATATGGTGTTTTTTAAAAATCCCAGAGATAAATCAAAAAGCAGATGTTTTGCCAATAAAAGCAAATCTTTGGCCATTAAAAGAAAAACTATTAATCAAACCGGAGGATTTCTTTTACCTTTACTAAGCATCGCAGTCCCATTCATCAGCAGTTTAATAGCGTCACATCTAGTATAGAAAAGGCCTCAAACTTTATGCTTCAACCTAGCAAAGATTCCTAAACTTCGTTAAACAAGGAGAAAAAGCGATGGCTCAATTAAGTGTCTCTACACACTGACTCTGCCCAATCTACTCACCAATTATATGCAGATGACTTTATTAAAGAGATGGTCAGTAATGTTTCAGCAAGAAGTAGAAAAAAATGGATAAAATATCACAAGCTAGTGACATAGCTACATAGAATGATAAAGGTGAATTTATTTTCAAAGGGAAAATGATCAAAAGATCACACATGTTAGATTTGGTTAAAAATCTCATGGCCCATCAAAAAGTCTTGGATAATCAAAGACCTTTGGAGTGAACTGAAAAACCGTTGTCGCTTTAAATATCCCCATTTCCACTATTCCTAATGTTGGCATTCAATGTAAAATATCGGAAGTTAAAAAAGCAGAGACTTTGTGTAGTTAAATTTCTCAAAACGACAATTTTAGAATATCCTGAAGCTGTTTTCTAGTCTCCTAGTTTTGACACTTCAGCATGGTTAGATTATTAACTGTGTATGATGTCTTATTAGCATATTGTGTTAAATGATGATGATAGACTGTAAATATTTGTTTCATTTTACTCTTTATTTCAATAAACACAATTACAATGTAATTTACATGTATATGGAGTTGGTTTTTTTTTGACAGTTGACACATTTATCACAGTTCACAGAATCTTTTGTTTTATTTACTCTAGGATACATTTTTTTAACAAAAGATACAACCTTATCATCATTTGTTTTCAAATTATCGGTGTACATAGACAAAATATGATTAAAAGAATAACCTGTAGCTCTGTGACACAAAACGTACATGCAGTGTTGCTCATAGCAAAACAATTGTTCCTTTATACCTGTTTTGTTTTTTAAAAAAGAATAAATAGAATCAGGAAAGAGTTCTGAATTTGGAGGGTGTTTCCTTATGAATCAAAAAATTCCCCAGAGGCATCCTCGTTGAGACATATTGCCAACCAGTGTTCTCATTGTCAACCATACCAATAATAACCACTTTAGGGAGCAGCATGAGGAATAAGTTCTCTTGGGAACACACGTGACTCCTGGCTGGTAGAAGGTTTTCGTAAATCGGGTCTGATCCTGGTGCATGTTGGACTCTGGCAGGGCTGCCCATTGTCAGCGGATCTGTTCATAACCTTTATGGACAGAATTTCTAGGCGCAGCACCTCAAAATCTGAGGCCATGGTTCTCGACCGGAAGAGGGTGGCTTGCCCTCTTCAGATCGGTGGAGCTGTCCTGCCCCAAGTGGAGGAGTTTAAGTATCTTGGGGTCTTGTTCACGAGTGGGGGTGAGAGGGAGCTTGAGATTGACAGACAGATCGGTGCTGCTGCTGCAGTCATTTGGTCATTGTATCAGACCATCGTGGTAAAGAAGGTCTCGATTTACCGGTCAATCTACATACCCACCCTCACCTATGGTCATGAGCTGTGGGTAATTACCGAAAGGACAAGATCGCAGATACAAGTGGCCAAAACGTGTTTCTGCTGTAGGGTGGGCGGGCGCTCCCTTAGAGATAGAGTGAGATCCGCGGTCACCTGGGATGAGCTTGGAGTAGAGCATCTGCTCGTCTACATCGAGAGGAACCAGCTGAGGTGGCTCAGGCACCTTTTTCAGATGCCTCCTGGACGTCTCCCCGGGGAGGTGTTCCAGGCACGCCCCACCAGGAGGAGACCGCAGGGTAGACCCAGCACACGTTGGAGAGACTATGTCTCTCGGATGGCCTGGAAAGCTGCCCCCCCGACTCGGCCCCGGATAAGTGGAGGAAGATGAAGACGAAGATGAAGAGACTCTGTTTCTTTTAAATTTTGATAAAACAGGTTTATGAAGAGTATAGGCATCATGTGCTGACAGCCAGTTTTTAACATTTTTAACATTTGCTCTTGACCCAGTTTTATCAAATATAGCTCTTTGTAATCTATCAACCCCTCCATAAGATCCTGGAGTTGAGGATGTATTTATCTTCTTCAGCAACCTCTCAGTCATTTTACCTGTCATCGCAATAATGATCAACAAATGAGTATGTATTCAACATTTATTTCACAAACACAAAAGTCTTGTGATATGATAAATGTTTACATTATTTTCCAATAAAAAAGATATCAAACAGTCTATCATTTTCTTTACATTGACATTGTTCTTTTTTGACAATTTTAAAACACACACATCAGTAGATAAAGATACATAATTAATGACTACATCTATACTCAAAGGTTAGTTTAAACATATGTGATACTACACAAAAAAATTACGTTTGTGACCTATTGACTGCAACAGAGAGAATAGTGCTCCAATTTACAACAGAACATCTTACACACTGCATTTTCTTTTCTAGTTCTAAAACAATGTGTACATCTACACACGACCGACTTGATCACAGACTCTCAGTTCAATTACTATACAGAGTACAGATGCATTTCAGACTTTCATTCATTTATGGGTGAAAGCTTTGATGGTAGAGAAGAAGCTACCCATGTGAAAGACAGGGTGTTTGTTTCCAGAGAGTCATGGAAATTCCAGTAATCGACAAGAGGTGGGACTTCTGGTTTAAAAAAGGGGCGGGATTGTGGTCATGATGACGTGGCACTTTCTGATTGGTCCAGACGACCTGTCAACATTTTTTGACGAAAACCACCTCATATTATTGCTCTCATGACATAGCTGAAAGAATTCCACATGGAAGAGTGGGGAAATCTTGCTTCCAGTAGATGTCAGAGACATCTGGTAGATGGTTACAGGAAATCTTATTGCTGTTAAACTGGTGTGTTATAAAGGGACTGGTATGAACCTAAAGCACAAAGAACTTGGCCCATACGAAGATACAGTGCAGATGGAGAACTGTAAATGAGAAATGCAGATCAGAACCAGCTTTTTAACTAATTTCACAGGACAATAGCAGTTTATTGCTGCTGCATGTTGGATTAACATCATTATAACACAGTGGACCATTAGAGTAACATCACTGATCACACTACTAACAGTACACACACTGCTGCTATCAGGCAATTGGGGAGCTGACAGAATGTGGATGTAGATTAAAACACTGTGGGGAGGAAAATTTTGGGATTTTTCAAAAACCAAATGGTACTAGGGTTTACTAGGGTTTACAAACTTCAGACTGAATTAATGTTATGTCAGAATCACCACCTCTCCTGATTGGCTCAAACATTAATGAGGACCTCCTTCTACTAAGGACCTGTTAAACAAGGAATAAAACGACTTAAGATAATCAAATGTTTTAGGCCAACCACACAATATACAGTGAAACATATGGACTTTTAATGTTCATTGTAACTATAAATATACTGAGAGATGAAGGTGATAACTTTCCATCCATCCATCCATCCATCTTACCCACAGTTCATGACCATAGGTGAGGGTGGGAACGTAGATTGACCGGTAAATCGAGAGCTTCGCCTTTCGGCTCAGCTCCTTCTTCACCACAATGTACCAGTACACCAACCACATCGCTGGTGGTGATGGTGGCCCGATAGGTCTTCTTCTTCAGCTTGACGGCATCCCTTACTTCCGGTGTCCACCACCGGGTTTGGGGATTGCTGCCACGGCAGGCAGCAACCTTATGCCCACAGCTCTGGATGGCCGCGTCAATGATGGAGGCTGAGAACCTGGTCCACTCAGCCTAAATGTCCCCAGCCTCCCCAGGTAGCTGTGAGAAGCTCTCCTGGAGGGGGAGTTGAAAGCCTCCCTGACAGGGGGCTCAGCCAGACGTTCCCAGCAGACCCGAATAATACGTTTCGGCCTGCCAGATCTCTCCAGCCTGCCCCTCCACCAGCAGATCCAGCTCACCACCAGGTAGTGATTGGTTGACAGTTCTGCCCCTCTCTTCACCTGAGTGTCCAAGACATACAGCCGGAGATCAGATGAGACAATAACAAAGTCTAGGACCTAGGGCGTCCTGGTGCCATGTGCACTTATGGACACCCCTATGCTCGAACATGGTGTTCATTATGGACAATCTGTAACTGGTGCAACAACAGAACTCCGCTCGGGTTCAGATCAGGGAGGCCATTCCTCCCAATCACCCCTCTCCAGGTGTTACTGTCATCACCCACATGGGCGTTGAAGTCTCCCAGCAGAAAAATGGAGTCCCCAATTGGGGCACTTTCCAGTACCCCCCCCCAAGGACCCCAAGAATGTCTGGTACTCCGCACTGCCATTCGGCCCATAGGCACAAACTACAGAGTCATCTCTCCTACCCGAAGGTGCAGAGAGGCGACCCTCTTGTTCATTGGGGTAAAGTCCAACACGAGACAGCTGAGCTGGGGAGCTATAAGCAATACTCCGCCATACTGGGTGACATTGTGGGACCTTTATTCTGATCTTTCATTGGGGTTTTGAACTGCTCTTGGTCGGGCCCATCACCTTGGACCTGTTTGCCATGGGAGATCTTGACAGGGGGTTAAAAAAAAAAAACCTGGGCAACATAGCTCCTTGGATCATTCTGGCACCTCCACCACGGTAAGGTGGCAGTTCAAGGAGGGGAGGTGATAACAAAATTAACTCATTAAACTTAATAAATGTATTTCAAGCTGAATTTATAAAATGTAATTATTAGAAATGTACATTTCTTGTAAGGAAGTAGTTAGGACCACCTGTGCCCTACTAGCTGGTATTTCCTCCTTTAGCTAATGTCAGTTAGATGTTTCGTGTAACCATTTACCAGTCTCTGACATCTACTGGAAGAAAGATCTCCCCACTCTTCCATGCGTAATTCTTTATATATAAATATATATATCGTTTGTTTTTTTTTCTTTTTTTTTCTTTTTTTTCACAAATGCTTGCTACTTGTGTTGGTCTCATCACATAAGGCTGTGGAAGTTAATGCAGAAGTTGAGTACTGTTCAGTGGTGCAAACCTTACTTGTGATTGATTTATGATGCAGTGGCTCCTAATGAGCGGTTAGACCACCTGAGTTTGAAGCTTAGAGTGGGGGTCAGTTGAGGGCTTGTTATCAAAAGATAAGTTGGGCAAATAGCCAGCATGGAGGGTCAGCTGAGGCAGAGTGGGCTGTGAGGAAAGAGACTAAGCAGCAGGGGAGGAAGGAGCGTGTACCAGACTTAAGGGAGGAAATCCAGCTTCAGAGAAGTGCTCATTCTCATTACTGGAGGAAGACCTGGTCTTCAGATGAGATAAAAGATGACCACTGCTGATGAGTAACATGATGAGTAAACACAACCATCATCCTGAAAATGCAAAACTGGAGATGGTAATTCTTTAATGTTCTACTCAGCTTCTTCTCAGTTCTACTCAGCACATTTTGAGTCACTGTGTTTTATTGAAGAACCTGAAAGCTGTCATAGAAAAACCTGAATCAGCAGAGGTATGGTAGGCTAAATAAACCCACTATAGAGCACTGAGCACTGTCTTTAATAGTATGTATCAGTTCTCATTCATAATGGAATTCAACAAAAAGAAAGGTAAGTATTTTTTTAGGTTTTGAGCTCATAAACACTATTTTTGGTCACTGAAACAGCAACAGAATAGACCCCACAGGATCAACACAGAGTAGGAATTATGTGAGTGGTGGGTCATTCTCAGCACTGCAGTGTGTATTGTTCTGGCGCTAGAGTGCTTAAACCCCTCAGGGTCAATGCTGAATTGAGCTTCTGTCTCTGTTTTTACATCTACAAGGTGGAGCAACTAGGTAGGAGTGTCTAATAGAGTGGACAATGAGTAGACAGTTTTTTTACGCACTCCAGCAGCACTGCTGTGTCTGATCCACTCATACCAGCAGAACACACACTAACACACCACCATGTTAGTTCACTGCAAAGCTGAGAACAACTCGTCACTCTATGGGCTTTGGCTGGTCCAAATGCAATTACTCCTTTTAGTCAATTATTAACATCTGCTTTGTGACCCATTTTCTGTACCACTTCTTCTCAGTCAATGAATCCTGTCATACAACTGGTAGATTTTTATAGCCAGATACAGTGCCATCTCCTGAAGCCGGAGGTTTACCACCTTAAAAATGCTGATATTCTGCTGCAGTCAGAGCATAGGAAGTGTCAGAGAAAACTGTCAGTGCTGCTGAGTTCAACAGACAGGAATTGAGGGGACTTTAGTCTGAAGTTTATTCACCAACCAAACTCCGACAGTCAGAAAAATCCCATGCAGATGACAATCCCCAAATAACTCCTGAATTACAATTCCCACAAGGCCACTGAGTGACGACCCCAGTCACTCTGGATTATTTGCCTCTCTGAAGACCTGCTGGATGGTAAGGAGGAGGAAAAATACATTTCGTTTTTTCTGGGGTCCAGACTTCACATGACATTATGGAACAGCCTGAGACTACTGGAGACAAGCTATTTAGTCAGAGAGAGATGGAGGTCACTAGAGGATGAGTTAAATTGAGCTAGAAGGTTCATCTGTCTCAGTATGGCTCCTGTAATGATGAATGCTAGCTCATGTATCACTGGGTTGGAGCAAATTCTGACTGGTATAACCTGAATAACAGGGAGGAGTTTCACCTTTTGTTTGTGATTCAACACACACTCCCATGGGATGGCCATTCCCAGAGATCAGACCTAATATTACCTACACCTAACCAAATAATGTATACACTGATCACCCATATTATTATGCTCACCTCTCTATGCATTGTATCAGCTCTTCTTACCCTACCATACCAGCTCTTTGTACTTCTATAATTACAGATTGTAGTCCAACTGTTTCTCTGTATACTTTGTAATCCTCCTTTCACCCTGATCATCAATGGTCAGGACCACCACAGATCAAATATTGTGTGGGGGTGGGTCATTCTCAGCACTACAATGACACAGACATGGTGGTTGTGTGTTAGTGTGTGTTGCGGTTTGAGTCAGACACAGGAGTGCTGTTGGAGTGCTTAAACCTTCCTTTTTCCGAGTATTTTCCGAGAGCTTCACAGGCTTGTTTTCTGTTTCTTCAGAACTCAAAAAAAAATGCAGAATTTCACTAATTATACCTCAGCATTTGGCTTTAGAAGATCCTAGAATTAAATCAGTAGTGTTATTGAGGTTAAGCAGTCTTAGTTAACCAGGGTTAGGGTTAGGGTTAGGGTTCATTTCATAATGAAAATGCAGAAGCTGTTAAAAACTCCCTTTTCATGTTTCTGAGACTCTCTCTCTCTCTCTCTCTCTCTCTCTCTCTCTCTCTCTCTAAAGGCCTTATCTTATAGTAAAGCTCTCTAAGCTCTCCTCTCAGAGAGCAGGTGAATGTTGACTCACTGTTGTGTGTTTTTATCTGCATTGTTTTTGTTCACACCACAGAGTCTGATTCCATTTCCTGATTTTATCTCCATCTACCTTCTCATTTCCTGCTGCCGTCTCTTCATCTCCTTCTCTGAGAGCTCTCTTCAGCACAGAGACAGCATTTAGCCACCAAGGCTAACTTAATATCCTCCTCCTTGCATTACAGCTGGTATTCTATGTGGACAAAAGTATTGGGAAACGATCATTTGTTTCTTCTGAAAACAACCATATGAACTCTTAGATCACAAGCTCCACACTCTGGGAGCAGTTTTACAGCTAGACTTCTTAACTATCAGAGTAAACTACAGACATGATACATATCATAACACATTACAAGACTTACCCTGTATAACCATGGTCCCATCATTGTGTGATGAATTACCAGTGAGTATTCAGTCTCAAAAAACATCTAAAATTCACATATTTACAACTGAAATCATTGCGTTTTCAGCTCATAAACACTCTCATGATCAACCAGAGAATTTAGCCTTTATAAGTAAAAAAAAAAACCCAAAAGAACAAACATGGTCACATTTTAATTGTTACATACAGTTAATTGTTACATCTAAATCGAAGACAAATATGAATAGTGTAAGATCCCATGAAAATAACAGTATTTGATATGTGTTAAATACTGTCTTCTATAAATAATCCACTTTGGACATTAAAATTTCTTAAAACTACAAAAACATTCCACTGTTTAGCTCTAAAGGCCAAAAAGAGTTAATACTGCTTTTGTTGCTGTCCAGGAAAGGCTGAATAGTGGCATTGTGCTGTAATTAGAGGCTGGTTGGAGGTGAATAGAATGACGGTCTGATGTGGGACCCTTCACAGCTAGAAGCTGCTGTGTTCTGGAGGGATGTTAAAGAGAAGCTGAATGCTCTGTAGTAAAGCAGTCACAGTGGTGGGCTTTAGAGTTCAGCACTGAATTATGGAAAACTTGTTCCTTTGTCAGATAACTTTACCACACCAATATAACTAGAACTGAGATGAAATAAGGCACTAGAGTGTGATGATCAGAGATAGATCACACTCTTCCCACCTCATCACTCCTTTACAGAGATCCAGAACTCTCTCAGTGAAGCAGCAGGATGAAAAACAGACACTACAAGCAGGATCCAAAACCCATTAAAGCTCCCAATTTCATGGTGTAAAATTATTAAGGAAGCGTGCCATGAGAGCACTGGGAGGGTATCTGAGGCTTTCCACCAAGATCAGCTCTAGGAAGGGAGAAACATCACGGCTGAGTAAAGACCACTAGTGTGGGTTATGGTAAGGTAAGAGATGGAGGGATAGTTGGAGGAGGGAGTGAGAGATGAATGGAGAATTGTTGGGAAAGAAATGGAAGGAGGAAAGCAAAGATGGACAGATGGATGGAGTGAGATGGATGGATGGTGGGAAAGAGATGAGAAGCAGAGAGGGGTGAGGGACAGACAGACTGATGGAGGGAAAGATGGATAGAGGAAATGAGATATAAATGGAGTTAGGGTGGATGGGAAAGTGGTGGAAGAAGTGAGGAAAAGAGAAGGATGTATGGAGGAAGGGATGAAGGAGGGAACCAGCTAATTGAACCTAACATCCTCATTCCTACACATCTTATTAACACACGTTTCACATCTTATTTACCTTCCTACAAATTCAGCCTCACGTTTTTACACAGGGTTGAAGATCATGAGTGTAAAATGAGATGTTCTCTCTCTGTCTCTCTCTCTCTCACACACACACACACACAGTTGGGGAGCATCAAGGGTTCTCTGAGCAGCTTATCTATAAGTAATCAGGATCTAGAGCCTTGCCAGCACATCCCGTCCCCCAGCACAAATCCCCTGTGGTCATTCACCTACTGGTCTGGAATCAGAGAGGATGTGAAGATCAGACAAGTTAAATACAACCTTGAGTGACTGATGGAGCTCAGATCTGTTTAATGTTCAGGATGAGTATTTCACATTAGGGTGCACTATTACACATCCAAACCCACTCAACACCCATAACCTAATTTCAATACTTTGAAATCAACACTTCAAAGCTCGACTCAAAACTTCCAACCTCAACTCAATACCTCAAGGCTCATCTCATCACCTCTAACCTCATCTCAACCTAGGTTAGTTATTGATAATGAGGTCCTGCAACCAGTAGCCCACGTTTTCAGAAGTGCGCTGTTCCAACAGGATCTTGCTTGTCGGCATACTGCTGCCAGCTCAAGAGCTCAATACAGATACTATGCCATGGCCAGTCATATCACTAGATATATCCCTGATTGAAAATGTATGGTATGCTATTGAATGTGTTAAAACTTCACTCCACTTCACTTCAAGCTGCACAAGATGCATTATCACAGGATACTCTACAACTACATACCGAGAAGTCTGGAACAATGCACTATACAGACACTATATTACACTATACTTTGCACTGCATTGCCCATATCAGTCTAAATCTTTAAAAATGTATTGGTCCTGCTAACCTTTATCTTCATTTCCATACCCACATCCTTTTGGGTGTCACTGTTTGTTGTTGTTGATGATTGGATTTTTTGATTATTCATGGTATACACGGCATCGTGATGAATTGCCCAAAACCTGATATGGAGAGGGCAGAAAAGAGAAAAGAGCAGCATGATAGAAGTCCAGTTACACAAAAAAGTCCTGGTAAAACTAAGAGTAAAATGTAGAAGTTGTCTGGGTTGGGCTTCCGGGGCAATTTTTTTTTTTTTAGCCTCAAAGCACCAAAATTAAACAAAGGAGCAGGACCCCTCCCTGGTTGGGCGAAACGTAACAAACATGGGGGGAACATCAACTGAAAGGACATTCTTGCTGGCTGAGCCCCAGGCTGTCAGTCAGGCAGTGACTCTGGCTGATACTCCTTTGTTTTTAGAAGAAACAGAAGGGAAAGACCTTAATGATCACACACAGCTGACCTTGTGAAATCTGAGTGGAATAAATTTTCACTTAATTAAACACTAGAGTGTGCAGAGTGTACAAAGGTGTGCAGATGTGACAGCAAGTGTTCGTCACTCACTGTGTTTATTTTAAGACGGACAGTTCTTCACTAACTGAATTCCATCCTGTTTGTCTGCAGAACCACTTTCTTGTGAGTGGTGAATAAAGGAATGAATAAGAGACAGAGTGTAGCACTCAAAGAAAATGAATGAGTCTCTGAATGGATGAGCCTTTGTCCTCTTCAGCTCTTCAGACTGTTAAATTGAACCCTGAGTCAGACTGAATCTGAAATGCCTCCATGGTCTAGCAACAGCTTGTTTGCAAAAGACCTACTTAAAACAGTTCTGAAGGCAATGCTAGCTCTGAGGCAGAATACATTTGGTTCAGAGAATAACCAAGTAAAATTACCAATGGATTTTAGAAACATGTATCTGCTCATCAGAGGTCTATATGTGGATCTACTGCATGAAAAGTGTGTAATTCAGTCTGTACAACAGCCTATAAAGTTTTAACCAAAAGCCTGCATGAAGATAAATGTTTTCAAACAAGATTTGAAGACAGAGACTTTGTCTCAGTCCCAAACAGTAACAGGAAGCATATTCCAAAGTTGGGGCAGTTATAGGAGAATGATGTGCAGTGTTTTTTCAGGGTAACACATTATCACAACAAACTGTAACACATTACCGTAATTCACTACAGTAATACACTACCATAATACACTACCAGGTATCCCTGGACCTTCATGACGTGAGATGTGATGGCCAGACAGATGATGTCTTTGGAAAAGGAACCAGACAGTATTTTCCACAAATTAAATATTAAGTATTTTCCAGAATTAAATATTCTCATTGCTGCAGTTTGGGTACTTAGTGTGTATTATGAAATGTATTGTAGGTTAAAAGCCCTTCTTAAGCAGGACCTGCTCACTTTGAGCTTAGTTTAAGAGTAGTGTGCTAAATTCAGACCAAACAGACAGCAGACAACCACTTACTACACACAATAGAGCAGTTGTTAAAGCACTGCCCTCCATCCCAGTGACCTGGGTTCAAGCAGGTCTGATTTGTTGGCATTTGAATACAGAATTGAAAATTCTGACGGTCAAATTATTTGATAAATAATGGGGAAACATGAGCAGGTCTTGGGTCAGATCAGTCAACAGCTAAAGCATCTGACCCAGGCTATTCAGGAGCTATTCGGGAGCTACAACCCCCCGTACTCCTCCAGTGCCAGCACCTGCTGCCTCAAATACAGGGTGGGATGTGGTATTTCCTCCCCCCTGTAAAGTACAGTGGTGAACTGTACTGCAGAGTGTACCGCGTCCAGTGAAATATACTCACGAATACAGGCATATTTCTGTTCAGGTGTGTTATGTACCTGTTTAGTTGTTTTGCAGCATCACCTTTTGAGGTATATTTTGCACCACTCATCTGTCCAGACATGATGTGCAGGGCTCACCCGTCCATGTATGTTTCATACAACTCACCTTTTTCAGGTGTGTTTTACAGGGCTTACTTGAGTTTTGCAGGGTTCATCTGTTCAGGTATGTTTTGTACCACTCACCTGTTGTCTATCTTAAAGGGCTTTATTTTATTTTGAGTGGTTTTTGCTTTTCATTTCGCTATTGTTTGATGACTATGTCAAGGAGGACACATCCATCACCTGATGACACACAACCAATTAATCTTACTCTGCATCATTTCACACTCTGCTATAATTTAAATTTAATAACAATGATTAATTCATCATCACTGCCAATTATTAATGAAGACATTCTGCTTCAGTGAGAATGTTTGTTTGACATTATTAAGACAGCAACTGTCAGATCAAGATGAGAATGAGGAGAAAAATGCTGTTCTCCATTAGGTTGGTAAGGCTAGCATTTGTTTGTGTGTGTTTCCTTTTCCATTTATCACATTAAAAAGACATGTTAACATTAAAGTACTGAATTTTAATGGAAGGGCAGTAATAAAGAGGGCCTTGTGCTGAAAAACCCAAATTCAGAACACCAGGGAAATGCCTAGTGACACCCTATTAACTATGTCTACATCTAAGAACACCATAGTAACTACCTGTAACACCCGAGCAACCACTTACACTGATCAACCCTAACATTATGACTACCTCCTTGTTTCTACATTCACTGTCCATTTTATCAACGGATTACAGACTGCAGTCCATCTATTTCTCTGCATCCTCTTTTTACCCTGATCTTCAATGTTCAGGACATCACAGGGCCACCACTGAGCAGGTATGGTGATGGTGTCTTAGTGTGTGTTGTGCTGGTACAAGTTCATCAGACACAGCAGTGCTGCTGGAGTGTTTAATATGGTGTCCACTCCCTGTCCACACTCCTACCTAGTTGCTCCACCATGTAGATGTAAAGTCAGTCCTCATCAATTTCATTAGCATATAGATCTTTAAGATGAGCTTTCACAAAAATACTCACAGTTTTGAATGGTTAAACAAGCTTAGAGATGCTTAAACGAGCAAGCATGTAGCCAGTATGACTGGCAAATATACTTAACTTAGAACCCAAGATCCGCATTTTACATGCAGTTACATGCTGTTTTCTAGTCGTCTTCATATATCAGGGTCAGTGTAATTTACATACAAGATTCACATCATAAAACACTGTCTACCTATGTCTAACAATCTATCGATTAATTGTGTGATTAATTATTATCCAGCTTGGATTAAATTCACTTGTTTTCACTTGTATTCACAGATCAAATTCACTTGTTTCCAAATAATTAAATGTCAGTTTACTGATCTGTTCACATGTATATGCTCAACCTGCATGCAGGTTCTGACTGATAAGTGAGAGGGGGCATGGCTAATGATGTCACTGATCCAGATATTGGGATACAGAGGAAAATTAAAAGGAAAGGTTTCAAACATATTCCTTACCCTTGGTTCGTTGGCCAGTCTCCCATTGGATTTTGTCCCACTTGACTGAAATCCAGCAGATTCATAAAATGTGTAGACAGGGGCTTTAACACAGCTTTGATAGACCTGGGACATCATTAAACTACCTGGCAACTATCTGATCCATATGAACTATAAATCAATCTCTTGCAGCTACCTGTATTGGCAAAGCAAATGACAGTTAATCAGTAAATAATTGAGCTACTGTCTTCTATATTAATAAATCACTGAAACTCTGATAATTGCAGTGTCCTCATACTGATCTTAATGCAATGACTAAAGAACTAATGACTCTAAAGGACAATTTTCTGAACTCAGCTTTTTTTAAAGCAGCTTTTTAAAAGACTACTTTAACCCCCTTTAAAGACATAATGATATGTCTTTAATAATTGATACAGTAAAACACTGACTGAGCAGCAGCATCCAGTCCTGAGCTGTAAATACGGGTCAGCAGAGATTCTCCATGCAGCTGTACAGATAAATGAGGAGCTGCAATTTAACAGGGCTCTCAGGATTAACAGCTGTGAGAGGACCTGACTGCACAGCTCCAATAAAGAAGCGTCTTCTTACAGTTAATTAATCCCACACTTTAAAACTCAGCTGATTTATTGACATATAGTTGGTGTGTCACATCCTGTGGAGGAAGCTGACCATCCTAAATCCAGCACAGCTCTGATCAGTTTTGTCTTACACATCTCATGTTCCATACTGGTTCACATGGAACCAGGGTAGGTTCCATAAGGAACCGGTACTGTAAAATTCTGTGAATATGAAGAACCTTTAAACCTTTAAAGTTTTTTAACCCATTAGAAGATTCTTCACACATTTCTTTGGCCAAGAGGGTTCTTTGTGGAACCTAAAGGGTTCTTTTGTGGCATCACTCAAAGAAACAGTACTTCACTGTCCTCTCAGTGTGTACTAGAGTACAGAGCTACCTCAAGCTTAGAAATTATAAATCAGTCTGATACAAAGATACACCACATACACTACCTGAATGTCAAGAACATGACAAGCCTTAACAGCTACAAGAGTAGAACTCAATTAAGGGCTCTTGAAAGTGGTACTATTCACTCTGAAGATCAGTTTGGAACTGTATAGGTGCTCTGGGAAAGTTCATTTGACCACATCGGACCAAAGAAAATTTTATATACAGTCATGTGAAAAGGTTTAAGATAACCCAAGAACATCTGATCTTCATTTTAAGTATGTTATGAGATGGAAGTAACATAACTAAACACAAAGAAATATATCAAGCCTCCACCATGATTTGAAAGCAAACGGATTAGTCAACAGTTGGGCCCAATGGCTGCTGGAATACAGGATTGATGTAGCCTGACTCAGGTATCTGGCATAATGGCACCTGTCAATGATGTATTTAGGTGGACCAGTGGACCCAACTTATGCCATGACAATACCCTCACCAATATTGAACCACCACCAGTCTGCAGAGTGCCTTGTTGATTGGGGTCAATTAGCTTAATGGGGTCTGCACCACACAGGAACCCCACTGTCAGCCCAAAAAATTAGTACCATGACTCATCAAACTATGCCAGCACTTGCCACTTAGCAACCTCATGAGCCCAGGTGAGGTGTTGTGCCTGGCATCGTGGTGCTTAAAGAGGTACTTTGGTGTTTCATTTGCTCCCATGTCCCATGGAAATGTCTTATCTACATAGAGGGTTTTTTATAGCTAATTAAAGAGTATGTGGTACAGTGTTAATGGCTAATTAAAGATCAACATTTAACCAGTTGAAAGAGGTCCACAATGAAATGCCAATTCTGCCCCAAATGCAATCGATTAGTCATGCTCATAGTCAAGTTCTGTAGGCTTACACTAAAATAATAAAGCTGAACTTGGCTGAGTTCTTGTCAGTCTACCGCATGGACAAAATGATGGAGTCAAGAAAGACGAGAGGAGGTGGAGTGTTCAGCTGGTGCGACACTACCAGCGTTGTTACTCTCCCACACTTCTGCACACCAAGCCTGATGGACGCAGACTGGGACATATTCCAACACAGCTCCAAGGTGACTATCACCTTTTTGCACTAGTGAGCTTCTTTGGGAAACTAGTGAATGATACAATCCCTACAGTGACCGCCAAAACCTTCCCCAACCCAAAGCCGTGGGGGAATAAACCATCCGCAACACTTTGTCAGCTCACATGGAATCCTAGTCTGTATCCTATGAAGTGCAGGGCAGTGAGACAGGCTAAACTTTGCTACAGGAAGAAACTGGAGACACAGTTCAGAGTGACTCCAGATCCCTGTGGTAAGGGCTGCGGACAATTACAGATTATAAAAGTGCATCCTCCAGAGCAGTGAAAGTGGATGCATCCCTGGTGAGTGAGTTAAACACCTTTTATGCTTGTTTCAGGGCTGCAAACAGCTGCACTGCAAACAACGCAGCCACCAGTGCATGCGCAGAACCACTGAGAGGACAGCTCCTGTTTATCATCACTGAGAGAGATGTGAAGAAATCTTTCAGGACAGTAAACACTAGAAAATCAGTGGGACCTGACGGATTATGTGGACAGGTTCTGAAAGCTTGTGTAGATCAGCTTGTTTCTATTTTCACCTATTTAACCTTTCTCTGACACTGAGCACAGTCCCAACGTGCTTCAAGAAATGCCTACAATGACTATAGCCCTGTGACCCTGACATCAGTTGTGATAAAGTGGTTTAAAAAGCTTGTCAGAGACTTCGTCTCTTCATCATTACCAGACACTCTTGACCCATTACAGTTTGCATATTGTCAGAACCACTCTACTGATGATAACATTACACATCTTCTTCATACTACACTGTCACATCTTGACACTGGTAGGAATGGTTATGTTAGAATGCAGTTTGTTGACTACAGTTCAACATTTAACACTATTACTCCTTCCAAACTCACTGCCAAGGTGGGAAACCATGTCCCACCCACTGTCACCCTTAGCATTGGTGCTCCTCAGGCCTGTGTTTTATCACCCGTACTGTACACCCATGACTGTGTGACCACGTCAAGCTCCAACATCATCATTAAATTTGCTGATGACACGGTTGTGGTGGACCTGACCTACGACAACAATGAGAAGGTGTCCCTGGAGGAAGGTGTCCCTGAAAAACTGTTGTAATGTCCTGCTCAATGTAATCAAAACCAAGGAGCTGATAGTGGACTACAGCAGGAGACAGGTGAGGAGCTACCACCCAGTATGGATCAACGGTGCAGCAGTAGAGAGAATGGAAAGCTTCAAATACCTTGCAGTTCACATCTCACAAAATCTGGCATGGTCTAGCCACACCAACATCCTGGCAAAGAACGCCCATCTCTACTACCTCAGTGGCCTGAGGACAACACTTACAGACCTGCAGACATATCTACAACAAGTGGTCATTGTCAAAAGCCAGCAGATCGTGAAGGACCTCAGCCATCCTAACAATGGGCTCTTCGTTTTGCTACCATCAGGAAAGGGGTTCCGCTCACTGAAATCCAGTACGGAAAGGATGAAACTGAACATTTTCCCTCAGGCTATTTGGACACTGAACCAGACCCAACTTTAACTTTAAATTTCAAATCACACAAATGAAAGAATGCATTATGTTGCAACCAATTTGCACATCTGCACTTTATATAATACTTACTTCTCATGGTTCTACACTGACTGCAACTTATTCATACTTTTATTCATACATCTGCACCTCCTACCTGTTTATTTTAGATTTAGATATTTATTTTTCTTCTTAGGGATAGTTTTTTTTATCTTGTAAATCGATATAGATCTATTTATTCTGTTTACCTTCTCCCTAATTCTTTTATTGATTTGTGTGTAAAGAAAGTCGTGAATAAGCATTTCACTGCATGTTGTACTGTGTATAACTATCTGCGTGACAAATAAAAAAACCTTGAACTTTGAACCTTGATGTAAGTTCCCAGAGAGCAATGAATGTTTGGCACAGATTTTGGCCACATTTGGGCCAAACATTTTTTGTGGCCTAAATCTGTGTCATAAGTGCCCAAAGTGGCCCAGATTTGACACAAAAGTGTCTGATTTCTGGGTATCAAGTACAGCAATTAGCATAATATCCAAATCATCACATATTCTCTTCAAACAATCTTTGCTTCTGTAGATGCTTCTGGATGCAATAGAGGGTCTCAAGGTACTACTATCAGTTTGTTATTTCACTGTAAAGCCTTCCTTCCTTCCTTCCTTCTCTCTCTCTCTCTCTCTCTCTCTCTCTCTCTCTCTCTCTCTCTCTCTCTCTCTCTCCTGGTTTGGTGTGCTCCACACAGATGGTCTGCTGACAGTAAAGCTGTGATCAAGCAGGTGTGTGTGCATGTACAGTAGTGTGTAATGAATAATCAGCAGCTTGTCTCCACCTGGCTAACATTAACAGTAAAGGTGCTGTAATTAGTTTCTCACAATCACTCTTTCTCCTTCTCCTAGCAATCAACACTGCTCAACTCCAATCACTTTATAGACTCTTCACCAAGTAAGCATTTCTGAACACACCTGACCCAAGTAATCATCTCAAAACACAAATAAACCAGGGACTCAGCTCTGAACTCATCTGAATATTATCAATTCTGAACACCTATGAATTAGATGATAAATTCTGAACACACCTGAAACAGGTAATAAAATCTGAACTGATCTGAACCAGATAATTAACTCTGAAGAGAACTCAATCAGATGATAAATTCTGAATATACCTGAACCTGGTGATAAACTTTGAACACACATGGTAATCAGCCCTGATTCAGTTATTCACATCTGAATACACCTAACCCATGTAACTGACTGTGAACACACTTGATTGTGTAATGATCTATAAATCTTTACAAGGTAATCAGCTCTAAACCCCTGAAGGAAATGAAAAGCTCTGAACACACCCGAACTACATTTCTTGAACATTGAAATTGCTGCAGCAGATGCTGAAAATGACAAGGGGCCGTCTGTAAAGTTTGGATACAGTTTGAAAAAATGAAAGAGATATGCTTGTTAATGTTAGAAATAAAGTAATGGTAGCTAGGTTCTAGTAGGGTCTAGTTCTTCAGAATTCATTTCTAACCCCAACAAGCTCATCTCTTTCAACAGTTTACATTTACAAACAGTTTCCTTGTCATGTTCAGCACATGGTGCAGTGATTTCAGTTATTTTTTATTAAAAGTATTTAGACATTCTAAATTTAGGATTTCTGACAAATACAGTGACTGTCATTTAATACCTGTGTCGCCACCATTATACTTCTGCCTCAGCATTGGTGTCGTATGATCTAATGGTCATCAGAGGGTGCTGTTGACTTAAAGAAAAGCATCCTTCTAGAAGAATCTAATAAATAAATGTGAAAGTGGAGGGTCCCCTGGGGTCCTGGTAGAGTCTGTGTTTTGCAGGAGCCACTCGCTGTGCCAGGTGTGTCATTATTGTTCCGCAGTGACACTCACATCCAGCAGATCTTTACAGTAGAATACATTAGATGAGGAGAGAGATCAGCATTGACAACAGGTGTTGGCACCCTGCTAAGGACACTGAATGCTCCCCTTATGGTGGGACCATGAATATGCATGGAGCTGTGCGCTCTCACCTGTCACAGGTGTGATATCAAGGGAAGTCAAAAGGCTTCCATGCTTCCATGCCTCCCAATTAATTTCTTTTTAGAGGACAAGCTGACTTGTGGAGTTTCATGGTCAAACACTTGCGTAGGAAACCTGCTGATGTGATGTTTGGTTTTGTGAAGAGTGTTGGGAAAGTAAACAGCCTTCTATCCCTCACTGATAAATTCAGTATACACGAAAACATGAGTAGAATAAATTAAAATTAGGCCTGATGAGCATTTAATCCACTAGAGGCAACACCCATTCATAAACTCTCTAAACGTCTGATTTATTACTGAACCAAATATCATTCATAAACATGACAAAGACATGCAATGCTATTTGCTTTGGGTCAGTTTAATAGGCTAGAAAATAACATGTCGTACAGCTTTCCACAGCAGTGATTATCCCCAATTAACACAGTTTAAGAATGGTACTAATCTAACTGGACAGCAGTTTCAGGTGGGCTGAGAACCCAGTCAGATAAGCTACTAGCATCTAGCAGCTCCACACTAATATACTGACTGACTTCAACTCTGCTGATTAAACAGAGTCGACTTGAGACAATAACACTGAAACTGTATGAGAAACACAGTTTGGTAGGTGGTCTTAAAGATCAACAGCAGTGTAGTTACTGAAACTGTATCAGAGACACAGACTGGTAGCTGATCTTAAAGACCACCAGCAGTGTAGTTACCAAAACTGTAAAAGAAACAAAATTTGGCAGCTTGTATTAAAGTGCAACAGTAGTGTAGTTACTGAAACTTCATCAGAAACACAATCTGATAGGTGGTATTAAAGATCAGTGGCAGTGTAGTTACTGAAACTTTATCTGAAACATAGTCCAGTAGCTGGTTTTAAAGACCAACAGAAGTATAGTTACTGAAACTGTATCAGAAATACAAAACAGTGGCTGATATTAAAGATCAGCAGCACTGAAGTTGCTGAAACTCTATCAGAAACACAACCTGGTAGCTGGAATTAAAGATCAGCAGCAGTGTAGTTAGAGAAAGTGTATCAGAAAAACACTGAAACACTTTCCGAAACACAGTCTGACAACTGTTTTTTTTAGAGCAAATTCAGTATAGTTACTGAGATTCTATCAGAAACACAGTCAAGTAGCTTGCATTAAAGACCAGCAGCAGTGTAGTTAGTGAAAGTGTATCAGAAAAACAGTCTGGTGGTTGTTTTTAAAGATCAGCAACAGTGTAGTTGTTGAAACTATAAGAAACAAGCTTTGTAGCTAGTATTAAAGATCACCATTATTAATTCCACCACACCATGAGGGAGACTGGGGTTCAATTACCAGGCTGGGCAACTATGCTGTGCTACACCAATTAGAATCCTTAAGCAAGACTCCTAACACTACTCTGGCCCACCTCTGTAATATGAGTAACCTTGAAAGTTGCTCTACATAAGAGTGTCAGCTAAATGCTGTACATGTAAATATGATAGGATAGGATAGGATAGGATAGGATAGGATAGAACTTTGGGTCTTTCCTTGGGAGGGTTCCATTAGGGAAATTAAGGAATAGAACTTTATTGAATGTTAACCCTGTTACTGAAACTGTATCAGTAACAAAATTTGGTGTCTGTTATTAGAGCAACTTACTAAACTTACTAAACTTGTGAACTTACTAAAACCATATCAGAAACAAAGTTTGGTAACTGGTATTAAAGATCAGCAGAAATTTAGTCACTGAAATTGTATTACAAACACAATCAGTTGGCTGGTAGTCAAGATCAACAGCAGTGTATTTATTCAAACTGTATTAATGATCAGCAGCAGTGTAGTATCTGAAACCGTATAAGAAAAACAATCTTTTAGGTGGTCTTAAAGACCAGCAGAAATGTACAGACTAAAACTGTATCAGAAACAAAGTCCAGTGGCTGATATGAAAGATCAGCAGCAAAGTAGTTACAAATTTGGTTAAAATGGCAGCCCATACAGTCAGCAGCACAAGTTGTTTATTCAATTCCAAATAAATGGTGGAGATAAAATCTTCGCAGTTGTTAAACATAGGTTTAGCTAGTTAGCTAACTAGCTAAAAGCATGGTTGACTTGGATAATGTAGCCAGGTTGACCCATGTGACCATTGATATTTAGGCTGTAACAGCATGCTATGTTTCTGAAAGACTTATATATTACAATGGTAGTTCACATTACTTTTATGACTATGGATATTTTTTTCCTTAAATGGCCACAAAGCTGAGCAATGAAAAACACTTGTCTTGCTGCAGCTTCTCACAAGGAAGCAGCCCAAGAAGAACAGCATTGGAGAGGTAATAGATCATCTGGTGAAATATGGTATCTGGTATGTCCATATATTGTGGCTGACTCAGTTCTTTTAAACATATTGCTTTTTTTGGAACTGCTTTTCTTTCTTATTGTATATTATATTTGTGTTTCAGTCTTGTCATAGCCTGGAAAATCACCTCAGGAGCATTGAAGGAAACCCCCAACCATATCTTCTGGCCACAGGGACTTCAAAAACTCAGGTTTCCAACTTCTACATAGTCTTGGATAGAAAGCTTCTTCCATGTTATTCATCTACACCCTTAGGTGCATTTGATGAGTTAGTTGTTCAGTGTTAATGTGCTACAAGGATCCATGCAAATTTTTGAGTACTGTGTATGGATTTCTTAAATAATCATATTAAAAAAAAACAGTAATAAGCAGTAACGTTATCTTTTGTAGTCATTTTTACCTGAACATTTCAGTGTTTTAAAATATTAACTAATAAACTAATAAAGATTTTAAGCCTTGATTTGTTGAAATAGTTCATTTTAATTTCAATCTGAGTGTTGTATTTTTACTCCCCAAGAGAAACGAGTTAAAAGATCAACTCCCAGAAGAATGTTACTTTAACTGTGCCTTAGAGTGTATTTGATGGTCACAATTATACACTCAAAATGAGTTTAATGGTAATTTATTCCAAAGGACAGCTTTTGCTGTGTGGCATTGTTCAATGAACCATTCATACCACCTTTATTTTTAAGACTGTGATTTTGATGTAGATCTTTAGAGGGCTCATCTTAATTACTTTCTGATCCTGGTGATTCTGTGCTCATATATGACTTGCAATTTATGGTAATGAGTTGTTTTATTAATTTAACACAGCTGACATGAATAAACATGTGGTTAGACCATTTACCTCATGTGTAAACACCATCTGCCAGATACCACATTTCTAATAAAGTGGCCAGTAAGGTAAAGAGCAAGGTTGGTGTTTCAAATAAAGTGCCCAGTGAGCTTACTGATGCTCATGGAGGTCCCACCTCACAACTTTCACCTTACTGTTATTCTGTAGCTCACTTATATGAATCATATTACTTTTGTTTATATTGTCACTCAATTTCAATGGTTGTTATGCATAAACCTGTTCAAGCTCTGGCCAGTAGGCAGTGCTGTGCACTCACCACTCAAAACACCATAAACTCCACCCACTCAAGACACCACTCACTCACTGTCTAATCACTGGCCTAAATTAGATATTAGATAAATATGTGGAAAATGGGGGTATGCCATTTGCATATGTATATGTAAATGAGTGAATTATGTGAGGGGTTTGTTTCCAGAGAAGCTGATTCATCACCCGAAGTTAATTAACTTTAATTCATGGTATAATTAAGGATTTAATTATGTTTCAGCTGTAAAAGCAGTGATATCTCTGGAAGTCTAAGGGTTAAAGATGCCCCCAGGTCAGTTCCACACCAAAGCTCTTCACACTCCTCTGAATAAATGCTCAGGGACAGGTGTGGTTACCGCAGTTACAAGTTGGCTGGGAACAGTGGAGTGAGATCACAGAGGTTATTACAATCCATAAAAGTCACCTTTCCATTCGCAGCAGGATGTGACCGCTGCAGTCGACTCAGGGCAGATGGTTTAACAGGCCAGGAAATGTGTGAATTAAACAGCTGAGGATGAAGAGAAGAGTTAAAACTGCTCCTTATGCTTCAACATGTCTTCTTCCACCTCATATTTATGCAGGTGTTTCTGAAACTGCAACATGGTCAGAAACAGGTCAGAGAAAAGTTTGAGCACCATCTTTGGGAGTTAGAAAACTTGGAAGATAAACTTCTTACCTTTCCACTCTGAGGAAGGTCATCCAAACTGACCTCTCACATGAGCTTGGGCTTTGTTGCAAAGGCTCTCAGTCTGACCATACACTCACTGCACTCTGCTGATCGCTCTCCTTGGCCAGGCTGTTGCTCTCTTTCATTATTTATTTCTTCGCGGTGCAGTTAAACTCCCCATCCAGAGGGTTTAACGTGCACACCATAAAAACCTGAGAGTGCATGTGTGTCCTGCATAGCTGCATTCTTAGACCTATCTAGATATTGTTCTCCTCCAATATTTTGCTGAAAATGCTTGCATGAACATACTAGATCTGTAGGGGGCAATAGTACCTCATAAAGACAGATCAAAACACCACAAAAACACACTACTCTCTATGTAGTGTATTATGCAATACAGGAAACTGGTGATTGTAAATCTAGAACATTATACACCAATCAGCCATAACATTATGACCACTTCCTTGTCTTTACACTCACTCAGGACCACCACAGAGCAGATATTATGTGTGTGATGTGTCTTTCTTTGCACTGCAGTGACATTGACATAGTGATACAAGTGGATGAGACACATCAGTGTTGTTTGAGTTTTTAAACACTAGCTATGTTCCATTCCACAGAATGCTTAAGCAGTACCCTTGTATTCCCTACACAAGATTCCCTTCAGAGTGAACTTTTTGCTACCTGTGGTTTAGAATCTCGGTTAAAATGGCCAAACGTCTAGCCTAGTCCAATTCACAGGGAACTGCTGGGGTGATTGGAATTCACCTACTGTGTCCAATCACTGTCCACTATATTAGACACTTCTAGTTACTCCAACGTTTAGGATAGGATAGGATAGGATAGGATAAAACTTTACTGATCCCTTGGGAGGGAAATTAAGGTTAAGCATAAGTACAAAAGAAGTAGAAAAAGACAAAATTTAGTAAGAAAACACTATATAAATATAAAGAATATATAATATAGAGACTATATTACAATATACAATATATATGTAAATAGTGCATGAGAAAAAGAGAACAAAAGTTCAGTAGGAGGGGGTATTGCACATTATTATTATTATTATTTCACTTGAACAGTTTTTTGCACCAGGTCCAGTTGTGTTGTGGTTGTGGCTTGTGAGTTACTGGTTGTTCCTACCCGTTCCCATTCTCCATCCTCCCGTTAGCACTCCTCCCCCCCAGAGAGGAGTTCTACAGTCTGTTGGTGTGCGGGACAAAAGAGTTTTTAAGTCTATTGGTCCTGCACTTGGGAAGGAGCATTCTCTCACTGAACAGCCTCCTCTGGTGGCTGATGACAGTGTGCAGAGGGTGACTGGCATTGTCCATAATGTCCAGTAGTTTTTTCAGAGTCCTCTTCTCTGCCACAAAGCCAGCCCAGCTGATCAGCTTGTCCAGCCTGTGTGTGTCCTTCTTGGATATGCTGCCCCCCCAGCACAGCACAATGTTGAACAGGACACTGGCGACCACGGATTGATAAATCATCCACAGGAGTTTCCTGCAGATGTTGAAAGACCGTAGCCTCTTCAGAAAGTACAGCATGCTATGTCCCTTTCTGTACAGGTGGTTGATGGTACATGACCAGTCCAACTTGCTGTCCAGCCACAGCCAGAGGTACTTGTAGGAGTCCACAACCTCCACCTCATCTCCCTTAATCAGAACTGGTTGTGACTTTGGTCTGAACCTCCCAAAGTCAATGACCAGCTCCTTGGTCCTTGAGGTGTTGAGCTGCAGATGATTCCTGTGGCACCAGGCTGCAAAGTCTCTCACCAGGCTCCAATACTCCTTCTTCCTATCATCCCTGATAAACCGAACTATGGCTGTTTCATCAGCAAACTTCTGGATGTGACACAGCTCTGAGTAGTAGCAGAAGTCTGCTGTGTACAGGGTGAAGAGAAGAGGGGCCAGCACCATGCCCTGGGGTGCTCCAGTGCTGCTGATCACAGTTTCAGACGTGATGTCCTTCAGCTTGACATACTGCGGCTTGTCTGTGAGGTAGCTGTAGATCCAGGTGATCAGGCAGGGGTCCACTCGCATCCTGTTCAGATTGTCCTGAAGTATAAGGGGCTGGATGGTGTTGAAAGCAATTGAGAAGTCCAGAAACAGGATCCTTGCTGTGCCATTCCCCTTATCTAGGTGCGAGTGGGCTTGGTGTACCAGGTAGATGATTGCGTCTTCCACCCCAACACCTGCCTTGTACGCAAACTGCTGACCATCCTGGGCATGTTGCACCTGGAGTCTGGGGAGACAGAGGAAGAGCTGCTCCAATGTCTTCATCAGATGGGAAGTTAGTGCCACCGGTTGGAAGTCAGCTCATTTGGCTGGTTCTTTTTTGGAACTGGAACAATGCACAATGTCTTCCAGAGGGTAGGCACTCTCCCCACCTGCAGGTTGAGGTTGAAGAGATGGTGCAGTGGCTCACCCAGTTCTGCAGTGCAAGTCTTCAGCAGTTGGGGACATACTTTGTCAGGGCCTGATGCTTTCCTGGGGTGAAGCCTCTTCAGTTGATCTCTGACCTGGTCTGCAGTGAAGAAAAAGGTCTGTGTTGTGGTGGTGGATGAGGGGGAGGAGGAGGAGGAGGAGGAGGAGGAGGAGGCAGTTGCTGTAGTGAGTGTGGGAGGATGTGTTGAGGAAAGAAGGAGAGATGGATGCAGCGAGGGAGAGGGTGGGGGTACATGGGCTGGTTGAACTGGTTAAAGAAGTCATTCATTCCATTCACCTTCTCCACTGTTCCATCACCGCTCTGGTCTTGGTATTGTAGCCTGTGATGGTTTTCACACCTTCCCAGACCTAACTCATGTTCTCCTCCAGCTTCCGTTCCACCTTCCTCCTGTAGCTGTCTTTGGCCTCCCGCAGACAATGCTTTACCTCCTTCTGTGCTGCTCTCATTGCCTCCCTGTCCCTGCAACAAAAGGTGGCCTTCCTGTTGAGGACAGCTTTGACTTTCTGTGTTACCCATGGCTTGTTGTTGGGGAAACACCGTACAGTCTTTGTGGGGGAGACCACGTCTGCACAGAAATTGAGATTGTCTGTCAGACAGTGTGTCATCCCCTCTATGTCCTCACAGTGTGGGCAAAGCAGCACATCCCAGTCTGTGGTGTCGTAACAGTCCTAGAGTTTCTTCAAATTCTGGAGACCACCTCCTGGTGGTTCTGGTGGTTGCAGGCTGTCTCTGGACCATGGGGGTGTACTTTGGCTGAAGGTGGACCAGGTTGTGGTCTGACTTCCCCAGTGGGGAGAGGGGTGTGACACTGTATGCCTCTTTCACATTAGCATACAGCACATCAATTGTCCTGTTGTTTCTTGTAGGACAATCCACACACTGGTGAAAAGCAGCCAAAGTAGAGTCCAAAGCAGCGTGATTAAAGTCTCCAGAAGTGATCATGAATGCCTCAGGGCGCTGTGTCTGTAGCTGTGCAGTAAAAGAATGTATCTGCTCACATGCAGCGGCTGCATCTGCACTTGGAGCGATGTAAATGCAGACGGCAATCACATGACTGAATTCGCAGGGGATGTAGTAGGGCCGGAAGCTAACTGCTAACAGCTCCAGATTCGGACAACATAAGACCGTCTTTACAGTAATATGGCCTGGATGACACCAGCGACTGTTCACATAAATGATCAGCCCCCCACCTTTGCTCTTCCCATAGGCTTTAGTGTCTCTGTCTGCTCTCATGGCAGTGAAGCCCTGCAGATCCACATTAGCATCTTGTACTAGCTGGTTTAGAGGATGAAAAATTACAGGGGCTTTTATCTTGAAACTTTTCTAATATTGTATGACTTTGTCTAGTAGAGTCCTTGTCGAATTAGGGCCCTTCGCGGGTGTGGCCGGGACAGAGAACAGGAGAGTGAGGGGAGGAGAGGAGAACACAGGGAGCTAAAGTGAGCAACTGGACTGCTACTGCTGAAGAACCCTGTTGGTTCTGTGACGTGCTGAGCCGTGTGTCTGGACAGAGAAGGGGAAAAAATGGAGTCAGCAGCGTGAGTGAGCAGTTGGAACTGAGTGTCATGTCGGGCAGGAGAAGGACTGTAAGGAGTTGAATTCTGCCGCGTGTTGCTGTGGGAGACTGATTGGGGAGAGTCACTTCCTGCGCCCCTTCCCGCGCGCGCCTGTGTGTGTGTGAGTGTGAGACTGAGCTTAGCCGCTCCTCTACTATCTGCTGATCAGCTCTAATAAAGGTACCCTGCCATACAGACATCTTCTAGTAGCTGCTCCAGTAGTACAAACTGCTAATTAATCATGATATATTACTGGGATTAAGAAACTGATTCATTTACCTTCTTTGAAGATGAAGAAATGGGTTTTTGAGGTCTAACAGACTGAGTTGTTCCTATTCTTTAGAAAGAAGTGTTTTTGGGTTGATGCACTATAACAGTGAACTGTTAATAATAGTGCTGTTTATTCATACCACTGGATTGGTTAGAGGTGTTTAAAAGTGAGTTATAACGTTGTGAGAATTCAGTGGTTAAAAAAAGGAAGAGTATACTGATTATTGTTGTTCAACACCTCATTTTGCCTCATTGAAAAATGTTTTTATACTTTTATTATTTTTTTTATAATTTTGTTTGCACAACAGATGACAACTGAACTAAAAAATAACTGATAATAAATTGTCACAATTGTTTCACATTTAACAATCGCCTATTTTGGTTTTGTATTTGCCTCGGAGTAGGGGCGTCTCTCCTTCCTTGTTAGATCTGGGGAGGGCGGGTCTTACACGAACACATTAATGCATGTTCAGTTTGTGTTTTACACTTCAGGGGGCTACCGTGGTATTAATATTTTCTGAACCCCACCTCACCACATTTTAAGCACTAACTTAGTTTTCTACTGCAACAGGGTAGGTACAAACATACTTACTAAATCGAGTAACAAGACTAAAAATTATCGGGGGTGGGGACACAGATCCTGTCATTTCCTCGGTTATCCTAGGTGAAGTACCGAGCACTTATCCCCTACTAGGTGGGGCACGATCCCGCTTATACTGGGTTAGCCATGTCTCTGTAAAGATTAACAAACTGCTCTCTCTGTAAATTTAGAGGTAATGTCAGAGATAGAAGCTCACCTGTTTCTGCACAGTTGGTGCTGGTCATCCTCTAGTCCTCTATCAGAAGAGTCCACCAACTCAAGCACCCTCTGGTTCAATAAAGATTTCAATGTGGCATCTATAATGGTAAGTTTTCTAGGTCCTGCTACAACAACGTTCTACCTCATGTTTCACAGTTGGTATGAGGTTCTTGTGCTGAAATGCTGTGAACCAAACATGTCTTCTGTTACTGTGCCCAAATAATTCACATTTGGATTAGCTAGTGACAGATGCTATAAATAATGTATATAGAAATATTGGAAATGTGTTTATATATTATATTATATTAGTGTTACTGGAACATTTTATATCGTGAAAAATATTGTCCAGACCCACGTGGACAGGAAGACTAAACGTATGGATGGTGCCTTACAGATCTAACAGTGTTGCTGAGTGTTAATGTTTATGATCCCTATAATGAACCATTGATTTAAGCTCATCTTCTTGACCCCCTCTCTGTCTGATGTGCTTTAGTTCTGTCTCTCTCACACTCAGCTGCAGCCACTCCAGTTCTGCTCTGTTTTCTCACAAATTATTAATTAGTTTGGCCTTGACTGACAGGTGCCAAATGAACACAAGAACCAAACTGTGATATTCTAGGTGACTGGATCAAAATATCTTCAGAACATCAGGCATGTCTTGTAGGGTGTTCCATGTTTGCAGTTGGTACCTATGAAATTGTTCCAAGGAAAGATAGGCTCTGTGGCTCACTGATGCTCATGGAGGTCCCACCTCACCTTACAAGACCTAAAAGAACTACTGGTACAGAACACCTTCAAATGTCTTGTTCGTGGCTTAACAGGTTGGAAGCATGGAGAGGACCTACTTAATAATAAGCGGGTGTTTGTGTAGAAAATTAGTTTGATCAACAGGTAATGACTGTACCACAAAATTGAGGGGTGTTCCATGTATACAGTGGTCACTTCCCACCAAAATGCTCCAAAGAAGAACAACTGGCAATACATGGTGTACTGCACTTGATAATCTGATAACTACAGATTTACTTTGCAACCAGCCAAAAATCTCACAGAATGGTGTGATGTGGAAAATTTCTGCCATGGGTTTACTGGTTCAACTTTAAATTAATTATTCCAAACATTATTCCTGCTCTTAACTTAAGTCTTGTCCTGATGTTTATTTGGCGTTTTTTTCCTTGCTCACTTCCCATGATAATCATGGGATGTAGTTTGGTCTGTCATTACATTTTAGGATTGTTTGATCTTCTCTATGCATCTTGCGGTCTGCTCTTGGGCTGAACTTGCTAGGATGGGCTGACCAGGCCATGTTGGCAGTTGTCTTGAATGTTCTCCTCTTGTAAGTTATTTACAGTGTAATTACTGATATCTAATTGTTCTGAGATGTTTTTAAACCTTCTTTCTGAAGGCCTGTTTGCAGTTAGCCACAAGCCATGTAAGGGACACAGCAAACATGAGGGAATGTGATCTCATCAGATAAGAGCAAAGTTGAACTTTTTGGCCTAAATTCAAAACGTGATATGTGTTAGAAAACTAATACCTCACATCACACTGAGCACACTATATCCACTGTGAAATGAGGCAGCAGCAGCATCATGCTGCATGGATACTTTTCCTTAGCAAAAGACAGTCAGACAGGACTAGACACTGACAGGAGACATGCTGGATTGGGACAAACATGACATACAAAATGGGATTGAGGAACAGACTGGAGCAACATTAGATAGGGCAGGAGATATGAGATGAGGCATAGAAGACTAGATATAAGGGTAATTAGACATGACAGGAGACTGGACACAAGACCAGACTTGGGGAACTGGAGGGCTTTTGGCAAACCTGAACTAAGGGCTTTTGGCAAACCTGAGACATGAAAGATGGAACCAGAGACTAGATGTGGGGCATTTGGGGAACAAGAGACATGACAGGAGACAAAGTTGAGACCGGAGACCGAACAGGTAACTGGACCTGGGGAACATGGGGCTTAAAGAAGACACGAAAGACAGAACTGGAAACTGGACAGATGACTTGACCAAGGGAACATGACTGGGTCTGGGGAGTTTGGGGAACATGAGACGTAACAGAAGAAGCAGACACAACGGGACTGGATTTGGGACAAGACAGGACTGGGTACTGGGACAAATACATGGACAGGGACAGACAAAAAATCGTGACAGGGACAGGGATGACAAAACGAGACATAGGAACAAGGACAGACACAGGACCTAAAATGGGAACAGATACAGGTACAAACACATGACTGGTTTAAAACAAGGGTGAGAACATTGGTACAGATGTGGACATTGATTGAAACTGAAACATGGAAAACGGTATGAGCCCAGACCAATAAAAGTCTGAGTAGTCCATGGAGTCTGACTGGGCTCAGTTCCAGAGGCAGATACAGTAGAAACTGCAGACATGGTCGTTGATGTGACCTTTCAGACCATAGAATTACGAGTGACAGGATCATGGACTGCAAATTCTGCATTCCTGGCAGGAACAGGTTCTGGAGCAGTAGACTCTGCCTTCTGGATAGAAACAGGGATGGTTGACTCCACCTCCTCAACAGAAACAGGCTTGAGAGTCACAGAGCCAACTCTTAGCCCCCGCAGCTAAATTTTCCCTACTGATTAAGGGATAGTCCTCAGGTGAGGGGGCAACCCAGGCATGCCGCTAATGGCATTTTGTCCGACTGCTGGGTTTTGCTGCGCTCTGCCTCAGTGACCCATCCCCAAATGGCCTACTCCTGAGAAGCAGCCTGCTCCCAACAAAACTGGGAAACCCCATTACCTCCATAATGTAGTGGTCATTACTTCTGGCACGGTTGTGAGTTGGACATACAAAGACTAGGGAAGCGGAGGTAAACGCTGGGGTTGAGGATTTTATAAAATAAAGGAAAACAAACAACAATTGGGCTACTCATTCTAACACAAAGAACACTAATACTAAATCTAGACAATCAAAGGAACAGAATGAGAAAAGACATAGTATCCAACAGAATCTCTGACAAAGACAAGCTGAGAGGGTCTTAAATACAACACAACATTGACCACACCAGGGACATGACAACAAGGCAGCAGGGTTACAAATGAGACACAGCTTGTACGGGGCGGAGCAAGGGAGAACACAGAACCAAAACAAACACAACTCATGTGCTTAGGAGCACATGGGGAGAAACAGAAACTAGAACAAGACAGGAAGACAAAGGTGAACAGGACTGACAAATGACAGACATGACAGACTGAGGTGGAGCATTACCTTCCAGCAGGACAAAGACCCTAGGCATATAGCAAGAGCTACAATGGACTGGTTAAGATCAAACCATATTTTTATAGTATAATTTAGAATTTAGAATGACCCAGTCAGACCTAAATCCCATTAAGAATCTGTGACCTGAAAATTACTGTTCACAGATGTTCTCCATCCATTCTGACTAAGCTTGAACTGTTTTTCAAAGAAGAGTGGTCATAAATTTCAATTGTAGTTGTAGAGAAAGGTGGTCTTACAAAGTACTGACTCAGGGGGGCTAAATACAAATGCATACCACACTTTCCAGATTTGTATTTATTAAAAAATCTGAAAACTATGCATTTCACTTCACAATTGCTTTCTACTTTGTGTTGCTCTATCAAATAAAATCCCAAGGCCTGTGGATGAGGCAAGAATCTGATTGAGGAGTGCTGAATGTACAGCTACTATTTTATTCATTGTTTCTCTATATTGAGCAGATATCTTAAAAAAAACTGTCAGAAATATAGGATCAACCAACATTTAATGTCCCTTGAAGAGGAGAAAGTGAGGCAGATGTGCTCACATTGACCACAGTGGGATGGCTTCATTAATTGGAGTGGAAATGACGGCTGTCAGCTCGCAGCAGCTGAGGCCAGAGCTTTAATTATCATTGTTTATTTACTTTTTTATTTATATTTTCCTGTCTTAAGCTTGGCTGTGTGTTCTGTGTTTAATACATTTACCCCCTCCCCCCCAAGGCGATGGTCTAATAAAGCACTGCACATGGCCCTTTCAGGGAGATGCTGCCTTTCAAAACGATGGCCTGCACATTTTGCATGTGTGGACATTACCATACCCACATCTTTCAGAATCAATCTACAAATCAGGTGCGCCTGAAAGACACCTTTGTCTTTAACATATTAAAACATGTGGACATTTGACTCTTGGCTAACTTGTGGTATTCTTTTGTAGTTTGACATACTTTTATTAACAAAAAAAATTAACAGTATATGTATGAGACACACATACCATATATTATTTTAGGCTTATCAAATTTGTCTTCATGTGAGATATAAATATTATCAGCACTTAAATATTTGTATGAATTTGACCATGTTTGATAAAAAATCTACTTACAACTACAATCATTTATTTATTTTACAATACATCTCATGTTTTATATCTCATGTTATATATAGATTATATATATAAATTAATCATCTAGAGCTGTTGAGCTGTAAGTGCAATGATTGTGCTTAATTATTTGTAGCAATTTGATTGACAAGGATATTTATAGTAATAAGTTCTTCAAAATACTTGACAGTGGTCCAAATGAAATAAATAAACAACCTGCATATCCTTAGTTATTTCTGTATGGATCAGTATTATACCTTCTCAGAACTTTTAGTCTGAGATTTGGACAATATGTGAGCAAAGAAAGAGATTAAACAGTTCCTCCCTTCTCACTTTCCTCTATAACCCAATATCTGGGTCAGTGATGTCATCAACCCTGCCCCCTCTCACTGATCAGTTGGAGTCTGCATGCAGGTTGAGCATGTACATGTGGACAGAGCAGTAAACTTGCACTGGAAGCTCTTTTGATATTTAAATAGGGATTGGATTCAGTTGGAATCTGAGGTTAAGAGTTAACTGCAACAAGCAGGGACGACCACCTCTGACACGAGAGGGTGTATCTGCAGAGTTTTTAAAGAGAAAGTTTGAGCTGCACTCTGTGTAGGTGAGTGAGTTCTCCCAGAGTTTCCACCACCCAGAAGGTCAACAGAGTGAAAATTCAGTTCCAAACAGAAGGGCTCAGTGTGGGTTCATTAGAGCTGACTCTGAAGTTCCAGTTTCTGATGCATCACCTCATCATTTTACACTAAAAAGAGAATCAACAACCCCCTTGTGGTTCACGCTATGTGGGCAGCCATGTGACCTCCTGGACCTCAACCCAAACGGACCTGTCACTTGTCAGAAGGGGCAGAGTACCGTGAAGAACGTCCAAGCAAGGGTCAGAGACACCTAACGTTAATGACAGTTTGCTGCCGACTTCCTGCTGGAGCCCCTGCTGGGACAGGCTGACCAGGTGGAGCTGATTAGCATGATCACTTTTTCTAGTTTTTGATCAGATTTCTAGCTGTGGTTTTTCATTTTTCTTCATCTATTAAACAGTGGCTGTTTAAACTCCAAAAACAACTAAAGACATTCACACTGATGTACAAGCCTGAAATTTCAATGACAGCATGTCTCTCTATGGGTTCTAATAAACTATGGCACATAAAGATAAACCTCCTAGCTGTTCACCTTCTGATCAGGGTGTGTTCTCATGTATCAGATGTATGGATTTGATTTTAGTATTTATGTTTTAAACAGTACATTTCTGCTAACTCTATAAAAGCATTTTTGTTGTATGTTGATGCACAAATTTAGCATTAATGGACTTGAACATTTTCTGGTGGTTCTAGATTATTTAGGAACATTGAAAGTTTGGTTTGGAGACATTTCTATGTATTTGAGTTTATTCATTTCAGTGAAGTAGCATCTATTTCAACAGCCTTTCTGACTGAAACCTGCTTTACTGCTCACTAACATTCACACTCACTGCCTATATAGAACCCCTAATGTCTAGTGACATTAATTCCATTCATACTATAACTCACACTCACTGTATTTAGAACCTACAGAAAGACTAGTGATGTTTATTCTGCTCACATTACTATCTAGAACCTCCAGAAGAATTAGTCACTAATATTCTGCTCACAATACAGCTTACACTCAAGCCTGTCTAGAATGTCAAGGACTAGAGTCAATTGATTTTGCATACACTTACACTTAACCTTTTATCCTTCAAAAGATTTATACACTGATATACACTGTATACACTGATAATATACATAGAACTTCAAATAGGACTACAGTGACACTTATGCTTCCCACTATATCTCTAGAACTTCCAAAATTACTAGAGTCAATTTTATTCACTACTGCTAACACACAAGTCTATCTACAACTGCCACAGGATAAGTCACTTTTATTCTGCCCACACTAATCCATATACCCATAGCCAATCTAGAGCTTTTAGTAGGACTACAGGGATGTTTATTCTACCCACTACCACTTACACTCAAGCATATCTAGAACCTCCAGAAAGATGTCACTTTTATTCTGTTTACACCACTGTACTGTATACACTCATATCCTATCTAGAACATCCAGTAGGATTAAAGTGATATTTATTCTGCCCACTACCAGCTTAAATACAGCTTAAACTCCACTCTCAGAGCTGTTCAGCTCAAACCTGACCAGTACACCTGATTTTTGTGTTGAAATGAGGTTGGATCACATTCTCACCACAAACCAACCAGAGTTAATTTGGAACCAGCCGCCTGTAAAGGACCTTGGTGCAGTTGTTTTGGTCTATATACAAATGTGATTACTGTTCTCACACCTGCCCAAAAGAACTGGACCAAAAGTGGAGAAGAATCAGAGTCCTATTAACTGCAGATGGGAAAAGGTCCCAACAGATACTATCAGGAACAGTATCTCCAAATTTTTAACACTGGACAGTGATACTAGATTGTTCATCAGCCGTCAATATCAACATGAAATCAGTTGAAATCAGTAAGAGCATCTTCAAGAACATTGACACGGCTGCACATCAATGCTTACAGATCATTTACTCTCAGCGGTTTGTGTTCTATATATAATACTCTCATTAGTTGGTTGAATTGAGCTCTGCCACACACACACACACACACACACACATTCACACATCACAGATGTTCTGCTGCTGTTTTCTGCACAAGAGTATAAACAGCGCTGAAGCTACAGACCATAGATTAAAGCCTGCAGTGCTATAACTCTTGGTGGTTCTCAGGCCACAGCCATTATTTCTCATAGCCAGTGTGTAGGATGTGGGAGAAATTGGCAACATGAAGACCTGACTCACTCATGAAGACCCACTTTTGTGAAGGTCACCTCATTACATCCAGATGATTAGGTTGGAGCTTGTGGTGGTACTCACATATAACAGAAATGAGAACCTACTTATTGTGATTCAACCACAAACTGGCGACAAGGCTCATTGATGTGTGAGGGTAAAAAAGGCTATCTTGTCTGGACAGAACTGACAGAAGGGTAACTATAGCATGTGAACAGAACTCCCAGAAGGAGTAAAAAGATGTTTATAGTGCTCACAGTCCAACAGAGTCACAGCCTATCTAGAACATCCAGAAGGACAGATCACTTTATTCTGCTCTCTCCCAAGACTGCTGAGAACTTCTAAGACTAGAGTAGTATTTAATGTTCTCACACTTCTGCACACTCACTGCTCATCTTTTAGAACCCCGGAAGGACAAATCACTAGATTCTGCTCTCTCCCAAGCTTGTCTAGAACACCTAGGACTAGCGTGATATTTATTCTTCTCACACAACCACACTCTGTCTGCTTAGAAGCTCCAGATGGACTAGCCAATTAATTTTGCTTCCCCCCAGCCTGTCTAGAACATCTAGGACTGCTTACACTAACACTTAATTTGAAGATTTGAGTGATTTTGACTCTAAATATCTTACACAGTGGAAATCAGAATCCGACTGAGGTCCACCTCAAAATTTACAGGATTTAAAGACATGATATTCTGGAATGTTTTGGTTCCAGATACCACAGATACCTCCTTTGAAGATCCTGTAGAGGAAGTTGTTTATGTTCCATGTGGAGGAACAACAGTTTATTAGGCAGATGGTCATAATGTTGTGGCTGAAGATAAATGAGTAATTTAGAGATTGAACCCTGTTATAGGGTAGATGGGGCGATTTAAAGCTGGTATGTGAGGACAGTTTAACCACTATCCATTATAAGGTGAGATTACAAGATTAGAGCAGTTATGACCACAAAACTCAGACTCCACGCAGACTCTGACTTTACATCTACACGGTGGAGCAACTAGGTAAGAGTGTCTAAAAGTGTGTACAGTGAGTAGTCACAGTGTTGCTATTGCTATTGTCTGATCCACATGTACCACCACTACCACCACAACATGCACAACACACAGTAATTTAAACAATGATATTTCAGTCATTATTGAGCTGATCTGGTCAAAGCATTCTCCCATATCAATGATGTGGGCTCCATCTTCAGTCTTCAGATGGGCTGGTCCATTATCCTTCTGATAGTCACTGGTGACCACTCTGACAGGGAGGGAACATTATTCAGTCCACCAAACCAGGGCTACTGAGAAACTCCAGTGGCTGTGTTTTGAAAAAAGGCCTGGACATGGGGTTGTAATCCATTAGCAAGCTGGCGAGCCCCAGCTTCCACTTTATCAAAAGCAGCAGCCGTCAGAGGGACGTGCTTTAATTAAGGCTGGTGTATGTTTCTGGACATTTCCTGCTGAGTCCCCCTCTCAAAATCTGTGTGCTGTCGTCCTTCTCAGAATGACAAAACTGTGGCTAATTAGAGCTGAAGAGGTGGCATGTCACGTGAGGAGTAAAATGAGGTGACCTCCACCACAGACTTTTTTACCTCAACCTGCTTTAAAAAAAAACAAAACATCAAAACCAGAAAATCTGACACAAACTTTACATTTTCATTTCATCAATCCAGAAACAAATTGATCACACTCCCAGCTTTTTATATCTCAGACAGAAGAGAAGCATCAAGGTTCGAGCAGATGTCTTCTGATCTGAAGAAAGTAGTGTTAACCCTTTGTTTGTAGAGTTTGTTCCAATAAACTATGAAGAGGGATAATTCAACTTAACTCTTAGAGCCCGAGACCTGCACTTCATGGGCCATTATATGCTGTTTTCTAGGCTTCATAACTTCATAACCAGAGATTGTTGTTCAATGGTCAGAACTTCAGAGGAACACCACAGAGCAGGTATTATGTGGGTGGATGGTCATTTTCAGCTCTGAAGTGGCACTGACTTGGTGTCCTAGTGTATGTTGAGCTGGTACGAGTGGATCAGACACAGCAGTGCTGGAAGGTTTAAACACTGTGTCCACTTACCATCCATTCTATTAGACACTCCTACCTAGTTGCTACACCTTGTAAATGTAAAGTCAAAGACAGAAGCTCATCTGTTTCTGCCATTTGTGTTGTTCAGCCTCTAGTGCTTCCAAAGTGCTCATAGGATGCTGCCCACGAGATGCTGTTGCCTGGATATTTCTGGTTGGTGGACCATTCTGAGTCCAGCAGTGACACTGTGAGGTTCAAACAATCCAGCAGCACTACTATATCTGAACCACTCACACCAGCACAACATACACTAACAGTAACTGGAGTAATTGTCTCCACTATCCAAGCTTTCAGCTTGATTTTTGGAGCCTTGCTATGGATTTGATTGTATTTGACTGGATTTTTCATTAGATTTGATCAATCAATCAAATTCGATTTATATAGTGCTTTTTACAACAGGAAGTTGTCATAAAGCAGCTTTACAAGGATCCGGGTCCAAGCCTTAAATGAGCAGCCAATGGGCAAAGAGTGGCAAGGAAAAACTCCCTCAGCTTTGGAGGAAGAAACCTAGAGAGGAACCAAGGCTCAAGAGAGGAACCCATCCTCCTCTGGTCGACACCAGAGAGCACTTAACAATGGCACAATATATCGAGATGGAAAGTGGAAATAAAATGAAATTAAATAAAATTGAGGGAGGGAAGATAAATACAGTATAGCTTGTAGTAGTGATACAGGTATGAATGAATAATGAAATCCATGCAGGTGGCATAGTCGAGTCTGGAAGTTGGTAGTAGGAAGTGGATGAGTGGACCGGTATCTGCCAGGCGTCTGGGGCAGCTAAGGGCATGGGGTGAGAGAGAGGGAGAAAGATTAGTGGCCCCATAGAAGTGTTAATGAAAAAACATTGTGAAGAGAAACATTTTCAGGTGTGATTTAAGGAGAGTGTGTCTGAGTCCTGAAAAGTAGGAGGAAGGCCACCCCATCCCCTACTTCCCAACTCATACCTCCAAAAAGTACTGGATGGAGAACCCAGTACCACTACTCTGCAGCTCAATACTCAATAGGAGACAGTAGGTTCATATCCTGTTTTATTGGTAGTACCTCCATACCGGGACAAAACAAGCTATATGTGTATTTGCACATTTGTATCAGCCATCCATCCATCCATCCATCCATCCATCCATCCATCTATCCATTTTCTGCCGCTTTATCCGGGATCAGGTCGCAGGGGTATCAGCCTAAGCAGAGGGACCCAGACTTCTCCCCAGCCACTTGGTCCAGCTCTTCCGGGGGAACCCCAAGGTGTTCCCAGGCCAGCTGAGAAACATAGTCTCTCCAGCGTGTCCTGGGTCTTCCTCTGGGTCTTCTCCCGGTGGGGCGTGCCTGGTACACCTCACCAGGGACGCATCCAGGGGGCATCCTCACTAGATGCCCGAGCCACCCCAACTGGCATCTCTCGACATGGAGGAGCAGCAGCTCTACTCTGAGTCCCTCTCAGATGACTGAGCTTCTCACCCTATCTCTAAGGGAGAGCCCAGCCATCCTGCAGAGAAAACTTTTTTCAGCCACTTGTATCCGAGATCTCATTCTTTCGGTCATGACCCAAAGCTCATGACCATAGATGAGGGTAGGAACGTAGATCGACCGGTAATTCGAGAGCTTCGCCACTTTCTTTTCACCACTATGGACCGGGACAGCACCCTCATCACTGCTGATGCAGCACCAATCTGCCTGTCAATCTCCCACTCCAGTTTTCCCTCATTTGTGAACAAGACCCCCAGATACTTAAACTCCTCCACTTGTGGAAGGACCTCATCCCTGACCTGCAGAAGGCACTCTATCCATTTCTGGCTCAAGACCATGGCCTCAGATTTAGAGGCACTGATTCTCATCCCAGCCGCTTCGCACTCGGCTTCGAACTGCACCAGTGAGAGCTGTACATCACAACCTGATAAAGTCAACAGGACCACATCATCCACAAACAGCAGAGACGTGACCCTAAGGTCACCGAGACAGATCCCCTCGCCACCTTGGCTGCCTATAAAAGTTATGCACAGAATCATTGACAAAGTGCAGCCTTGGCAAAATCCAACCCTCACCGGAAATAAGCTCGACTTACTTAATGCGGACCAAACTCTGACACTGGTCGTACAGGGACCTAACAGCCCATATCAAAGGGCCTGGTATGCCATACTCCTGGACTACCCCCCACAGCATCCAGAGCCTTAAGGAACTCCGGACGAATCTCATCCACCCCTGGTGCTCTGCCACCGAGGAGCTTTTTGACTACCTCGGTAACCTCAGCCCCAGAGATCGGAGGATCCAACCCAGAATCCCCAGGCTCCACTTCCTCAGTGGAAGATGTGCTAGTGGGAGTGAGGAGGTCTTCGAAGTACTCTGCCCACCGACCCACGACATCCCCAGTTGAAGTCAGCAGAACACCCCCCTCACTGTAAACAGTGTTGGTGGCATACCACTTTCCCTCCCTGAGGTGCCGGATGGGGGGCCACAAGTATGCCCACTCCTGCTCGGCGCCTTTCACCAGGGGCAACTCCAGAGTGGAAAAGTGTCCAACCCTTCTCAAGGAGACTGGTTCCAGAGCCCGAGTGGTGTGTTGAGGTGAGCCCAATTATTTCAAGCCGGAATCTCTTAACCGCGTACACTTGCTCCGGATCCTTCCCCACCAGAGAGGTGACATTCCACGTCCCTAGAGCCAGCTTCTGTAGCCGAGGTTCGGACCATCATGGTCCCCGGGCCACCAGGCGCTCACCAGCATGCCCCAACTTCAGGCCTGGCTCCAGAGTGGGGCCCTGGTGACCCGCATCCAGGCGAGGGAACACTGTGTCCTGGTTTTTCTTGCATCATAAAGGGTTTTTCGGGTTGTGCTTCGTCTGATCCTTCATCTAGGACCTGTCTGCCTTGGGTGACTCTTACCAGGGGTATGAAGCCCCCAACAGCATAGCTCCTAGGATCATTGGGACACACAAACCCCTCCACCACGTTAAGGTGGCAACCCATGGAGAGGCATTTGTATCAGCAATTGATGAAATTGCTGTACTGTTTAAAGGAAACATGTAGCCCCTCTATTTTTAGGAGAGCAGTAAGGTTATTTCTCAGACGGGAACCATTAAGGCACAAAGAGGCACATTGTAGTCTAGAGGGGAAAAAAAGTGTTATTGCACTTTTTTAAAGAAAGGGTCACTTGCTTTTAATCAGTCCTTTTTTTCCCTGGGGTTCCTCAGGGTCAAATTTTAAGTCCTCTTTGGTTCTGTCTGAAATGCTGTGGAAGTGAAATAATGACCAAAATCAGGAGCAAAAACAAAAGAATGTCTCCCCCAACCCCCACCCTCTCTTTCAACACTTTCCAGTAACCTTGATCAAAACTGCTCTATAGACTAGAAAAATACCCTAATCAAGCACTTCCTCTATGCTCGGCTAAATCAACAGGAAAAATGATCCCATTCATGTTCCAAATGCTGCTGCCATGCTGAGCATGTCAATGCAGCCCACTCGCATTCACTCTCACACTAACAAAAAGCTTGAAGTGAAATTGACTCATTACTGCTCGAACATGTCAATTATATATAAATGCGTGATTTGTATTCATTCACATTAGTGTAATACATTACATGTGATTGGTTAATACAGGTTAAAGCATGGAATAGCAACATGGTTGTTTTGCCTTTTGTCATTGGTCAGTTTTTATGCCATAGATCTAACACAACAACAGTGCTGCTGGAGGGTTTAACCCTTCTGTTATGTTACAGGTCAAATTGACCCGTTTTAAAATTTGAAGATTTAGGAAACCCAGCAGTCAAACTGCAGGTAAAGGAGGTCAGAAATGTCAGAGTATTTCTTTCTTTGCAACTGTGAGACATATTTCACCCCAATCACACACACACACACACACACACACACACACACACACACACACACACACACACGCACACACACACGCACACACACTCGCACACGCGCACGCACACACACACAGGTGCACAGGTGTTATGATTTTTGATGGTAACCTTTTATGTTCTTGCAGGAAAACAGCACCCACATTGAGTGGACACTCAACAGGGGAGGAGCGAAATATAGCAGATTCTCTGCATGAGAGTCCTACCAACATTACACTCTGTCAGGCAGACCTTTACAGATTGAGCAGCCTGTGGAAGTCATCATTGATCATGACAGTGAAATAGAGGAGGATGTGTCTGAAGATAAAGACCATCTTGAGCTAAATTCTGATTCTAAAGATTCTGATTTTGAACCATATGAGGGAATTGCTATTTCTATTCCTCCAAGCAAGACATTCATGTCAAAAAATGGTGAAATACAGTGGTCTTCATCCTCAAATATGCATCAGGAAAAACTGTCTGCAGAAAACATAATAAAGACAGTGCCAAGGCCCACACTAGGATGGCAGTGAGTCATGTGACTGACATCAAGTCAGCTTTTGAGCTGGTAATGCCAGATTTAATACAGAAAATAATTCTGGAAATGACTTATCTAGAAGGGAGTTTTGTTTTTGGGGAGAAGTGGGAGGAGCTGGAGAAAACACATTTAGATGTGTATTTTGGGGCTCCTCATCCTAGCTGGGGTCTATAAAGGATCAAAGTAATACTTTCAAAAGTAATAAAGTAGTGAAACATTAAAAAAGATTGAGCATGTATTTTTTTTATGAAAAATGAGTGAATTATCCTAACTGAACCACTACCTGTTAGAGGTAAAGAACACCATTGCACTAAATATTGATAGAATAATTAGTAATGGAGTTAGTAATGAAATATTTACACTGCTTGTTAGGATTTTTTTGGTTTCAGACATATATAAACATGCATCGGGTCAATTTGACCCAGGAACACCATTATTGTAACTAAAAAAATAACATAACATAACAGGAGGGTTAAACACTGTGTTTCTGCATAGTTTGTGTTGGTTGTCCTCTAGTCCTTCATCCACAGGTGTTGTCTGGGCTGGGGTTCCGCGCCTATAGCCCCAAATACACCAGTTACAAAATATTCAAGCCCTGCCCTTGGCAACAATTACCTATAGACAGTGGTGAATGAACATCATGTTGCTGGGGCCTGCAGGGGCCAGATTAGATTAGATACAACTTTATTGTCATTGTGTAGAGTACAGGTACAGAGCCAATGAAATGCAGTTAGCGTCTAACCAGAAGTGCTATAAATAGTACTATTTACATAAAGTGCCGAAATATCCATGCGGGTGAAATATTAACTATGAATGAAGTACATTATTATGAATATGTACAATAATAGTGCACATTTGAATGAAGTATTATTGAGAGTGTTGAGTCTGGATTCTAGCCTTCCTGAAATCCAGAATGATTTCCTTAATTTTCTGCGTCTTAATCACCAGGATGTTGTGGGTGCACCATGCAGCCAGATGCTGCACCTTGGCGCTGTAGGCTGTCTTGTCATGTCTTGTCATTGTCATCAGGCCTATAACTGTGGTGTCATCTGAAAACTTAATTATGGTGTTGGAACCATAAACCCAGTTTATGTTGTGAGTTGTGAGTGAACAGACTGTACAGGATCAGTCTAAGAACACAACCTTGTAAAATGCCATTGTTCAGGGTGATGCAGGAAGAGCACAGGTTCTCTAAGTTGACAGACTGGGGTCTGTCAGTCAGGAGTCCAAAATCCTGTTGCAGAGGCATGTGCTAATATCCAGGTGGCTAAGCTTGGAGTTAAGCTTGGAGGGTACCATCATGTTGAATGATGAACTAAGTCAATGAATAGCATTATAACATAGGAGTTCTGACAGTCCAGATGGGTCAGTGTGGTGTGGAGTGCTGTGGAAATGGCATCCTCATTTGACCTTTTGCTGAGGTAGGTGAACTGATGTGGGTCCCGTGCAGCAGGATTTCAAGTGAGAAATAATTAGTCTTTCAAAGCACTTAATAATCAGGGCAAGTGAAACATGTCATTCATGGCTGAAGGAGTCGAATGCTTGGGACCAGCTACAGGTTAAAAATATGTGCAAAAACACCCTTAGTGTAAGGGGGCCAGAGGGTGGCCATCTGCCAATCAGGGCCACAATCACCCTGATTGAGATCAGGTGTGTGGAGGCTATTTAAGGCTTCCTCATTGCCCACTGGTGTGGTGTCTTGGGGTCTCCATGCCAAAACTCAGAAATTTCACTGTATTTTCCTCCTTTAAAAGGTGTGCAGCTCTGCTTTCCCTTCTTTGAAAAAGGAGGGCTGCTTTACTCTCTCTCCTTTAAAAAGGAGAACATCTCTACTTTTCCTCCTTTAAAGAGGACCACCTCTCTAGTTTCCCTTCTTAAAGTAGGAGTGGTTTTCTGTTCTCACTGAGGAGTGGTTTTCAGTTGGCGCCTCTAGACTCCAGCCAGGCTTATAAGCTGGGTTGCTCACTTCAGTTCCAGGGTGACACGTTAGCTCACTCAGTGGTATGTTTGCCTCTGAAGTGTTACGTGCCCTAGTAGGGGTTTGAATCCATGTCATACATTTATTTTATTTTTTGTTTAACCATTTCTTCCTTTTCTTTTCAGAACACTGGTTAATCCTCCACCAGTGATCTGCATATTAAACCCTTGTCATTAAACAACATAAAGCACAAGCGCCTTTCATCACTGATTGGCTGATAAGCCCAGATAACCATAAATCACTCCCTCCATCAATAGAGTAGAGGATTTAGCATCTCAGTGGCCAGGGTTCAAATCCCAATCTGACCAGCCCAGCTTTCTCCTTTGGAGTTCACCTAGCTTTGACTGGGAGTCAAATACACATAAGGTCTCAACCCTGGTGGGTATACATTCCATTTCTCACCTGGGTTGCAGCCCTGTAACACTTAGTACAACTTCTCTGTCAGGAACTCCATCAGTGGGTTAAACCTACAACAAGATCTGTGAATCTCTAGATGGATGGAGCTGATTCCTTTCAGTACCAGTTCATGCACACTGACTGGAGTGAATATGCTGCCAAGGTCACCTCACACATCAATTAAGACATCTATACCAAAAGGCATACACACCCTGACAGACTTTAAACCACATAGCACTGTACCGTCCATCAACTGTGCTTCTCTCCCTAATGAGCTAAACCACTTTTATGCTCATTTGACCAGGGAAACAAGGTGATCTTTGCTAAAACAGATCCATTCCACCAGGATCACCCATTTACATTCTTCACAACAGATTTTTATTGCATGCTGAGCAGAGTGAATGCACAGAAAGCAGATGGCCCTGAAACTACATTGGCGTCATGCGCATGTCCCCAGAAATTAAACTTTGTGTAAAAGTAGACAGTTGTGATTGGTCCACTTGGTAATGATGCATTTCCTCTTTTGCCACTTTTAAATTCTGCTGGGTGAACACAGTTCATGAATTGATTAGATTAGATTAGATTTTCTTAGATTAGATTAGATTAGATTAGATTAGTTTAGATTAGATTAGATTAGATTAGATTAGATTAGATAAAACTTTATTGATCCCTTGGGAGGGTTCCCTCAGGGAAATTAAGGTTCCAGCAGCATCATCACTACAGTACAGAAAAGAGTAGAAATATAAACTTATAATTTAGTAAAGAAAACACTATAGAAATATAAAGAATATATAATATAGAGACTATATTACAATATACAATATAGATAAATTTTGCATGAAGAAAGAGTCTTGCACAAAGTTTATTGCACAAAGTCCAGTTGCGTAGTGGTGGTCGGGTTGCATGTTGCAGGTTACTGGTTCCTACTCGTTCCCATCCTCTGTCTTCCCGTTACCCCCCCCCAGAGAGGAGTTGTACAGTCTGATGGTGTATGAGACACAAGAATTTTATTGGTCCTGCACTTGGGAAGGAGCAGACTGTCACTGAACAGGCTTCTCTGGTGGCTGATGACAATATGTTGAGGGTGACTAGCATTGGAGGAGGAGGCTGCTGTGGTAGCTGGGGTAGGATGTGTTGAGGGAAGAAGGAGAGATGGATGCAGCAAGGGAGAGGGTGGGGGTGCATTTCGTCGTTCATATTGTTCGTCTTCTCCACTGTTCCCCCCACAACTCTGGTCTTGGTATTGTGGCCTGTTATGGTTTTCACACCTTCCCAGACCTCCCTCTTGCTGTTCTCCTTGAGCTTCTATTCCACCTTCCTCCTGTAGCTGTCTTTGGCCTCCCTGACACAGCATTTCATCTCCTGCTGTGCTGCTCTCATCGCCTCCCTATCCCTGCTCCAGAAGGCACCCTTCTTCCTGTTAAGGACAGTTTTGACTTTCTGTGTTACCTTGTTGTTGGTCTGTACAGTCTTTGTGGGGAAGACCACGTCTGCACAGAAGTTGAGATAATCTGTCAGTGTGTCATCCCCTTTATGTCCTCACAGTGTGATTGTGCTGCACTAATGTGAAATAAATGGCTGTCAACAACAAACCAAATGTGCTTGCATGTTCTCATATCATGAGTGTATCAGACACAGCAGTGCTGGTGGAGTATTTAAACCCCTCAGTGTCACTGCTGGACTGAATACAGTCCACCAACCAGAAATATCCAGCCAACAGAAATTGACCATCCTGTGAGCACTGATGAAGGACTATACCAACACAAACTGTGCAGAAACAGATGAGCTTCTGTCTCTGACTTTACATCTACAAAGTGGAACAACTAGGTAGGAGTGTCTAACAGAGTGGACACCGTGTTTAAACACTCCAGCAGCACTGCAGTCTGGTCCACTCATACCTACGCGACCCACATTAACACACCACCACCTCTTCAGTGTCATTGCAGTGCTGAGAATGACCCACCACCCACATAGTACCTACTCTGTGGTGGTCCTGACCACTGAAGAATAGGGTGAAACTATATGCTATGCACCAGTTTAATTTTCAGGCAGCTGTTTTTCCTGCTGGATTTTTTTGATATTGGCCAAGGAGGAAAAAGGGGCTAAATAGCTCATGCATTTGCATTCCGATGGAGGCCACGGAAGCAAAAACACCCAGCATATCTGCTTTAGTATTCATGAAATGCAGATCTAGGATCAGTTTAGGTGACTAACCCTTTACGAATAAGTCTCCAGGGACTTAATCCAAGATCAGCAGCCTTCCACTATCATGCAGTGTGTGTGTGTGTGTGTGTGTGTGTGTGTGTGTGTGTGTGTGTGTGTGTGTGTGTGTGTGTATGTGTGTGTGTGTGTGTGTGTGTGTGCTTGCGCTTCTAATGCTAATGTTGTGATTGTCCTCAGGGCACCTGGACTGAGGTTCCACAGTGTTTATGCTGAGTCACTCTGGCTGCTGTCCCTCATGTGTAGACATGTAGGCAAAGAGTGTGCTGATGAAACCACATCCCACTGCAGTCCTAAGAATGAGCATGTTCTGCTTTAATAAGGGCTTTTACCCCATACCACATCCCATAATAAAGACTAATTACCAAACTTGCAAGTCTGCACCTACAACATACACATCATTACACATAGTGTGGGTCACTGCTGGTGCTGGCAAACATTTAAGGCAAAGTAGCTGTAGAGCTTAGTAGAGCGTGTTATGTAGATGATTAGAGACTGTCGTCCCCCGAGTCCTTTAAAAATATTACTGTTTGGGTCAGTTGTATTGTATAGTGCAGCACTGTTTAAGTGAAGGATGTCCAGGACACAAGGGAATGTCCAGTGCTCATACAGGGGATCATATTTCATTGGCTGAATTAATGTCAATTATGTGTTTCCTTGAACTGTCTACCCATTTCTTACATTGATTAATAGAAAGATTTTCCCAGTCCTCCTTCCGGAACTCTTTCAGCTACATGATGTTTCAGCTCTGTCTTATATTCTTCTCGAGCTCCCTTTGATACAGTACAGATTAAATAGTGGTTTCTATGATGGAGCAATCTCCAGGCCGTGCTGCACCAAAGCAGCCACAAACCATGACACTTCCACCACCATGCTTCACAGTTGGTATGAGGTTGTTATGCTCAAATAAGGTTTGTCGCCAAACATGTCTGATAAAAATATGCCCAAAATATAATGTGCCCAATTTGATTAATCTGTCAAGAGCACATTGTTCCAGAAGTCCTGCACTTTGTTTAGGTGTTCTTTGGAAACTTTAATCTCACCCAGATGTTTTTTGACAGTAAGGGTTTCCTCTTTGCACACCTCCCATGAAAATCAAACTTATTTGTACAGTACCTGTAGGTCCCATGATGATATTGGAGACTTTTTTATGTATCTTCCTGCTCTTGCTAAGACTTTGGGAGATTTAAAAAAATCCCAGTTTCATCTGCATCTACAACCTTCTTTCAGAAGGCCCCAGAGAGCTCTTTGGATCTGGCCATGGTGATCCCACTCATTTCAACAATCAATAGCAAACAAAACTAATGTCTGAGGATTAAATATCAGCCTCCTCCCTGGTCTGCAGCTGACTGTCATTTTAGGTATTTTAAGTAGTACTAAATGTGGGCATGTCTAAACATTTTCCTCACAAGGAATATATATATTACTAATAATTACATTTTACAAATGATGTTTAAAAAACATTTAATCATTTGTATGTGTTTAGTTTTATCACCTACATATCTCAGTGTAGTTAAAATGAAGATCAAATTTACAGATGTTTAAACATGTTAAGGTCAAAGTTTTTCATGGGGGGTTCTACCATGTAACATTGCTGTTTTTGCTTGTGGAAGATCTCATTCCATACTCAAGCATATTAACAGAGAGTAAACACCAGCTTCTGATTTTCACTAGTTGATTTGACTGCATTCATCCAAGCTGTAGGTATTGATTAGAGGTTGAAATCTCTAGATAACTCACAATTCAGTTCTATTACAATTTGGATGACTACAATTATATACATGGGAATTAGGGCTGCAAAGATGGTAGGCATGGTGTGGGGGGTTGGGGGACTTGCAGGGTTTGAAATTACAGGAGTGGATAAAGCATTGAACTGTGGAGCTACAATGCTCAAAGGATCTCACTCTGTCAGTCTATAAGGTTTACTATTTCATCACTTAGTTTTCGTGTTTCTTAGAGATTTTGGATCTGATCTAACAAAACAGATTTGAAAAAAAATGACTTGTTCACAGCAACAGTACATCTAGTTGTTTGGGGCAGCTAGCAAGGCAGATATTTGATTAATTGACTTGCTTATAATAACAGAAATTACAGTGGTTTGGGGCAGCACTAAGGCAGAGATTTGAGAAATTGACTTCACAGTAACAGTGCTTACAGTTGTTCAAGGCAGCTCTAGCAAGACACATATTTCACAGACTGACATCAGACAGATGGGATGCTGTGAAAACTCACCAAAGACCTTTGTTTGATTATATATTATGCATAAAGTATCATTTAACAATGAGTGGCTTAAAAATAGACATACCCATGAATTACATGGATGATGCATATACATGTGGCTACATCTTGTACAGCTTGGTTGGGCAGTTGTAGGGTTTCGAGATACAAGGTATATAAAGCATTGAATTGGGGAGCAGTTCTCTACAATAACAGATGTTCAGAGGATCTGACTCTGTGAGTGTATCAGGTTTACTACTTTATCACTGAGTTGCAGTGATTACTAGACATTTGGGCCTGTTCTAACAAGGCACATATTTAACAAATGTTCACAGCAACAGTACTCACTGTGGCATGTCATTTAACAATGCGAGTGGCTTAAAAATAGATATACTAATGAATTACAAGGACGATGCACATGCATTTGGTTACATACAAGATACAACGAAAGTCTATAAAGTAACCCCAAAAGACAAACTGTAAATAAATCATCAAATACATTCATCAATAAAACATTAGAATGCGTCAAGAAATGGATCGCTCCATGGAGTATCATTTTCCTTTACTAAAATAGACTCAAGTGTCATTAGTGATGAGTCAGAGAAGGAGAGTGTGATTACATAACATCCTTCACTAGAAGAACACACTCATGATAGGGAAAATTGTGTGCACTTAGACAAGACTGGGATGAAGAAATAAATAAATAAGTCTGAATGAGTTTTGTGTAAAAATGAAAACAAAAACAGAACCCTGACTGTGTGCTGGTCTGGAGTCAGTGCTGCAGGAAAAAGGCCAGTCCAGGATGAGTGTAGGGATGAGTATTACAGCCGGATCCTGTGGAGCTGTGAGAGTTTGACAGGATCAGGTGGAGTAGACTGACAGACAGGAGATGGAAGGGCTTTAGCAATTAGTGTTATGAGGGACTAGCACAGTGAGTCAATCCCTGATTGTCAGCATTCAGTATTCACAGAATGTGCCCAGATCAGAGTCTAACAATCACGTTCTGCTTCATAAAGAACAACAATGCTACAATACTACAACAATAATAATGACAATACTACTACTACTACTACTACTACTACTGCTACTACTACTACTACTACTAATAATAATAATAATAATAATAATAACAAAAGACAAATGGTTTTAGAATCTGAAAGCTCAAATTACGATGACATCATAATAATGCAGCTTAACCATTTTAAAAAGACATAAGAAAACAAAAAAAATATTGAAATGAATGATTACTTAGAATACTGAAATGGCCAAAATGAATAAATGACAATGATTGAAAAATAAGTGTGTAAGCATAAATAATACTCACTCCTATCACACCATAGTAAAATATGGCATCCCTCTCCCTTTACTTATTACCGCTCTGTGATGTTATCTGAAAGCATGACATTGACTTTCACTGCTATGCGGATGACACCCAACTCTACATATCAGCAAAATCTAATGAGGATCGTTGCCTCAGCCGAATAACAAACTATGTTAAAGAAATTGAAAATTGGATTACACAAAATTTCCTTTTACTAAACTCTGAAAAAACAGAGATCTTAATATTAGGATCTAATAAACACTTTGAGCCGATCAACCTAAATGGTTTTTCAATTATGCCGAGCACAACTGTAAGAAAACTTGGGGTTATATTTGACTCCGACCTTGCATTCAACAGCCACATTAGTAATACAGTAAAGACGGGATTCTTCCACCTACGCAATATTACTAAAATGCGTAAATCACTCTCACACAAGCATGCAGAGATACTGCATTCATCACATCTAGACTAGATTATTGCCCTTCTAGCTGTAAGCTCAGGGAAATCCCTACAGAGGCTCCAAGCAGTACAAAAACGCTGCTGCGATTGTTCTCACCGGAACTCGGAAATATGACCACCTTAATTCAGGCCTATTGACCATCCCTAGAATTAAAAAGAACACTGTTGGGGGACGAGCCTTCTCTTACAAAGCCCCCCAGCTCTGGAACAGCCTTCCTCCTACTGTTCGGGACTCGGACACACTCTCCATTTTTAAATCACGCTTGAAAACCTTTCTCTTTACGCAGGCTTTTCATTAACACCTCTATGGGGGCACTAATCTTTCTCCCTCCCCCCCCATGTCTTGAGCTGCCCCAGATGCCTGGCGGATACCGGTCCACTCATCCACTTCCTACTACCAACTGCCGGACTAGACTACGCCACCTGCACGGACTTCATTATTCACTCATAAATGTATCACTACTACAAGCAAAACTATCTTTATCTTCCCTCCCTCTATTTTATTTCATTTATTTTCTTTTCTAGAAAATATGTATTGTCAATGTATTGTCAGGTGCCAACCAGAGGAGGATGGGTTCATCTCTTGAGCCTTGGTTCCTCTCAAGGTTTCTTCCCCAAAGACTGAGGGGATTTTTCCTTGCCTACTGGCTGCTCATTTGAGGCTTGGACCCGGATCTTTGTAATGCTGCTTTGTGACAACTTCTTGTTGTAAAATTGCTATATAAATAAAATTGTATTGATTGATTGATTGAAAAACAAACGTGTGACTCAAAATGTGTTCAGTTAATGATTTAACAATAAAGGACAAATAAGTGACTCCCCTCAAAAATAGAGGAAAAAACACAGAACACGAAAAGGAAAAAATGACTTAAAATATAAAATATACATAAAATATAAAAATAAAACATTCAAAAAATGACTGCACAAAAAATGTAAAAGTGAAAAATTACTTGAATGAGTGACTCAAAAACATTTAATTAATGACTCAAAAATAATGGTTAAATGAAAGAATAACCTTATAACCACCTAAATTAATTACTTCAAACTTAGAAATAATGGACAATTTAATTAATGCACATGAGCAAAATAAATACTTAATTTACTAAATTACACCAAAATTGCAAAAATGACTCCAGTGCATCAATCACTCCGCCCCTGACGGTCAAGGGTCCAAATCACTGAATTTTTTGTTAAGAGACTCATAACAAAAAGATGCAGCAATTTGAATCACTGGCATTGGTCCTAATCACAGCATTGTTTGTTCTGAGACTCCACACCTTACTATAATTGGTCCTAATCACTGCATTGTTACGAGACTCCTCCCCCTGACTGTCATTGGTCCTTATCATTGTTTGTTCTCAGACTCCACCACTGACTGTGATTGGTTCTAATCACTGCATTGTTTGTTCTCAGACTCTTCCTCTTGCAACTGGTCCTAATCACTTTGACTGTTCTTAGACTCCTCCTCTGACTGTGATTGGTCCTATTTATTACATAGCTTGTTCTGAGACTCATCCACCAACTGCAATTGGTCCTAATCACTGCACTGTTTGTTATGAGATTCCTCCCCCTGGCTGTCATTGGTGCTTATCACTGTAGTGTTTGTATTGAGACTCATCCTCTGACTATGACTTGTCCTAATCACTGCAGTATTTGTTCTCAGACTCCTCCCTGCACTGTCATTTATGTTAATCACCATACCTGTGACTTCTCCCTCTTACTGTCATTGATCCTATTCATTGCGCTATCTGTTATGAGACTCCGCCCCTGACCATGATTGGTTCTAAATACTGCATTGTTTGTCATGGGATTCTACCTTCTGAGTGTGATTGGTCTGTACTTTGGCCAGTTCAAGTGTAAAGAAACTTATGCACCATTGCAGCAACATTTGATTTGCCTTGCAGATTGTACATTAGCATCACAAAAACAATAAATTACTCACCCCCCCCCCCCCACACACACACATACACACCTCCCGAAAACCTCTCATTTGTGAAATATAAAGATAAATAAAAGGTCTTTGTGCAGATTGACACAAAAAGGGTGAGAGAATATAAGAGAAAGTGAGAGAGAGACATACGTTCAGAGACAGTGGATGGAAGCCCAATTAAAGCCCACACACACACACACACACAGCCTTTTTCAGATGGGAATCAAGGAAGCTGTTGCTTCTGAAAGAGCAATAGTGCCCCCTATCTCGCAAATCGCAGTCTGAATTTAGTGTGATACAAATCTAGAGCCACTGGGAACTGACTGAAGGAATTTTAACATCCTGTAGATATTAATGTAAAAGATTCTGTTCCCCATAATTTTGTAAAATTTCTGTTGGTTGACCTATCAGAAACTTATGACACAATATAAAAACTGTCACATGATGTCAGAAACTGAATATTACAAAAATGTGATACAATTGTATTAGATACACTGAGCATACAGGAGCATTTTATAGTTCCAAAATTACAGACTGTTGTCCATCTGTTTCTCTGCATAAGTGAAACCCTCCTTTCACCCTGTTGTACTGTTATTTTGCACAAGTCAGTTTGTATAATGTACAATGTAAAATTACTGTACTGCCTCAGTCCACATGCTTCTTTCAATTAAATTACATACTGGCTGTGTTTCTCACAGACTGTCCTTCAGAGGGAGCTTCTTTACAGTGAATTATACTTCCTGTATGTGGACCCCAGGAGTAAAAATAACCAATTCTCACATTATACTGCTTTATTTCAATGTAACCAAATTTTAATCCACTTAATCCACTCCTCCCATCATGTAAGACATCTGCTATCCAGGTGAGAGCATGGCCAGTGGTGTCCTGTGATTTGCATATAAAATTTAAATGATTATAGTGAATACAGCTTCAGGAATTACAGCCATTTTCATAGGATCAAAAGTAATTGGACACACATGAATTATTTTTAATACACTGACATGCTTGGATCCAAGTCTTTGACAGCCTGAAATCTGGAACACATGGACAGCACCAAATGCTGAGATGTGCTTTGCCAGGCCTTTAGTGCAGCCATCTTCGGGTTGCTGCTTGTTTGTTTGTTTGTGCAAATTTTTAAGCAACACTGAGCACTAATGATAAGATAAGATAATATAAGATAAGATAAGATAAGATAAGATAAGATAAGATAAGATAAGATCATCCTTTTAGTTCCTCAGATAGGAACTATTTGCTTTATTACAGTAACAAAGGGATAGCAAGGGATAGTATGGCAATCAATACAAAAAATATATATATATAATTCACAGTATAAACATTATAAATGATAAAAGTCACTCATGAAATAAAAATACAAATATAAAATACAATATCAACTTCGGATCAATGGATCAAAATCCTAAGTGCCTTTCTGAGGATCTGTCTGAAGAGTTTGTCAAATCTCTGCTGTGATAGAGCTGCCCCAAACATAATTACTGTTATTGACAAATGCCTTGAACAACTGTAAGTATTCTTATTGTCAAATCTCTGCTATGCAAGAGCTGCTGCAAACAACTGCAAGTACTGTTATTGTCAAATACCCCAAAACAACTGGAAGTACTGTTACTGTCAAATATCTGATTTGCTAGAGCTACCCTGAACAGCTGTAAGTACTGTCATTGTTAAATCTCTGCCACTCTTCCCACTGATCAGCAGAAACAGATGGTCCCCTATACTGCAGTTCACCACCAGTGAATTCATTACAAAGCTATGTCCTTTTGGAGCTGTAATGTAGGACCAGGATTAGGTTAGACTTCAGTTTTGTGTAGAGGTTAAGGTCATTTTCAAATTTTAATTACAACCAGGTGTAGGTTTAGGATTAATGTAAAATTTAAGATTAGAATTAGGACCGGGGTTTAGGATGACAATCAGGGTTAGTTTTAGGTTTTAGTTTGAGAATAAGATAAACTTTGAGATAAAAAATAGGACCAGGGTTTCATTTAGGACTACAGTAAAGTTTAGTCTTAGAACTTGTTTTGAGGTTAGGACAAAGTTTAAGATTAGGATTAGGACCTGGATTAGGTTTAGAATAACAATGAGGGTTAGGCTTTGGTTTTGCATTGAGGTTAAGTTTAATATTAGAATTAGGACCAGGGCAAGTTCAAATCAGAGTAAGGGTGGGTTTGGAGCTCACTCAGAATCACTGGAAGCAAGGGAGCAGTACCCCACAGAGAGGGGACAAGTCCATTACTAGGTACCACTAACAGATCTAAAGCCAGAACAACAGAATGCACTGAGAAATAAATCACTATAAGAATAAAAGTATTGGGACATGTCCTAATTCACTGTATCTTCTGAAATCAAAGGTTATTAAAAAAGTTAATGCTGCTTTTGTGAAAGCTTTCTACTAGATTTTAGAATATTTCTATGAGGATTTGATTGTCATCATTCCAGAGAACACAGTTCCATTGCTCCATAGCTCAATGCTGGCATACATACCTGGCATTAGGCATGGTGCCAAAAGTTTCATATTTGTTCATCTGCTCCAGAGGGTCCTATTCTATTGACAATACTTCCTCACAGGGACTAGACAAGCTGTGTGTGCATTTTGCATCTGTGTCAGGAATGGGTGCAGCTTAAAGTTGAATGAATTGGAGTCCATAAACTTTTGGACATGTTGTGTAGGACTAGGGTGGTGCTAGACCTTAGTTTTGGGTTGAGATTAAGGTAAAGTTAAAAGGCTTAAATTTTAGGACTATCATTAGGTTACGGACCAAATGAGGGTTAGGCTTAGACTCTGGGTTAAGGTAAAGTTAGAATTTGGACCTGGACTAGGTTTAGCACCTTACACAAGTAAGGCAGCTAATGACTGCAATCTGATCACCTTATTGTATAGCTTCCCAATGTTGGTCACACCTCACCATGCACCCCTGACACTAGATAACATCTAGATCAACAGCCAGATCAATAAATCGTCAATACTCTATGACAGAGGGCTTTGGTAAATGTGGTCCTGGACATCAATAACATGAGCAAGCTTTCAGGAATGAGTGCGTTCAGGCATTTCGGCTGATCCTGGATGAATTCAATGCTGTGTTTTCCAGCCAGATCTTTGATTGACAGGACCAGGCTGAGGAGTCTGCGTAGGATCCATGTTGACAGACAAGCCATGGAAGGATTTTAGCAGTTAGAGTTACGAAGGCCTAGCGGGGAAAGAGAAAATCCCTGACTGTCAGCAGTCAGAGCATGACAGCAGATCATAGGCTGGCAATGCCATGCTAATTCCAACAAAACACTGCCCATCCCCACACCCCCAAAACCACCATCCCACACACATACACACACACACACACACACACACACACACACACACCAAAACAAAAAACTAAAACAACAACAGGCTAAAGAGAAAGTCATTCAGGTAAAACTTTAGTTCAACCTTGCAGCATAACCCTTATATAATCCTGGTATAACCCTGACATAACCATGATATAGCCATGATATAACCCTGATATAATCAGTTTATAACCATGATATAACCCTGATATTACCATGCCATAATGTGTCATGCTGGTTTCAGATGGTCAAAGCTGGTCTTTAACGGTAGAAAAGCTGGTCATTCAAGTGAAAATATATTCTTTACTGATAAGTCAGTTGGTGGATCAGCTTGTTGATTGACCAGCATAATGTATGTTTTCATTTGAGTTTGTTGGTCTTATTGGTCAACCAGCTTGGTCTAAATGGTAATACTAGTCATCTACCTTAGTCACACTAGTCATGGTGGTCAACCACCTTAAATATGCTTGTCAACCAGTGTGGTCATGCTTGCCAACCTGCTTGGTGTATAGTGGTCACAGATGGTATGCTACTCATGTTGGTCAACGAACATGGTCATGGTGGTCATACTGGTCAACAAGCTTGGTCATGGTGGTTGACTTGTTGGTAGTTCATTATATTAGTAGACCCTCTAAACCATCAAAATCCAAGATTTGATACAGTATGCTTGTCAATAGCTAAGCGGGTCAACCAGTTTAACCATTTCAGAAGTAATTTTAATATGGCACTGTCGTATGAGTGCGAATGAGCACTCACTTTTGTCATAACATGTTTATAGAAGTGTTGTGGGGATTATATATCAGAGAGTTCAAGTGTTCATCTCATTTGTTTGTTAGATTGATATTTCCTTGAACATTGCATCATAATAACAGTGTGTCAGTGCATTTGAAGCACGTCTGGAATAATATAAATGTAAACAAAAGCTCACTGCAGCTTCTGTGTTATTGTCTGCTGCAAAACAACTTCAACTGGAATAATGAATCATACAGGCTCATGCAGAGTGTAAAATCATCCTCAACCCAGCTCTCATATCTAATATCTCTTATTTTGAGATTGTTCTAAAAAGCCTGCATGATGGTGATGACAGAGCAGGCGACCTACTACCTGCACTTGCTCCTAAAGGCCTATGTCCCGCATTGTTTTAATGTTTTAATTTTTATACTTTTCTACTAGCATTGTAAGTCGCTTTGGATAAAAGCGTCTGCCAAATGAAATAAAGTAAAGTAAAGTAAAAATATTGGAATATTTTTTCTATCTGTTTAAACTAAGATTAAGTAATTTAATCTACAGAAAATGTTAATTAGGTAATCTGATAACAATATTTTTAAGAGTAAAAATAATGCAACTATTTCTCAACCAACTGCAACTATATGCAACCATTAGTTTGGTTTGTTCTTGATTGTTGAACTTAGTGGCAAAATCCAAAGAGCTCTCTGAGGCCTTCAAAAAGAATGTTGCAAATGTAGATAAGTCTGGGAAGGGATTTAAAACAATCTTAAAACATTAAGAAATCAGCCATTCCACTGTCTAGAAAATTATTTACAAGTGGAGAACATCTAAAACAAGTGCTAGGTCAGGACATCCTACCAAGTTTAGCCTAAATCAATTTCATCACAGGTAGTATATAGCTTTCAGTTGATGTCAAAGTGTAGAATCAACCAACAGGAAGAGACCAAACTAGTTACCAAACCCTTGTTATTACACAAAACATCTGAGCAAACCTTAAGTTCTCCAGCTTTTAGACAAAGAGCAGGACTTCTGAAACAGTGTGCTTGGGACAGATGACTCCAAATTGAATTATTTGGGCACAGTAACAGAAGATATGTTTGGAGCACACAAATGGTTTGGGGATGCTTTGCTGCAGCAGGGCCTGGAGAGCTGTCCATTACATAAACCACTATGAAATTGTTATTGTATCAGAGGGGGCTTGAGTAAAATTTAAGAGCATCTGTACAAAGACTGATGCTGAAAAATCACATAGCTGAAAGAATTTTGCATGGAGGTATGGGATAATCTTTTTTCCAGTCAATGTCAGAGACTGGGAGATGGTTATATGAAACATCTAACTGATATTATTTCAGCTAAAGTAGGAAGTATCTGCTATTAGGGAATGGGGGTCCTAAAGTTTTCTATTTCTATTTATTACATTTTACAAATGATGGAGTTTTTCAAATGACTTTAAGATTGTAACATTAAACTTCGGGCCCAGCCCAATAAGGCAACGTGGGCCATTCCTCTTGTGGGCCCACCACCCACAGAGGAAACCAATGGGGATGGATACATTGTGGATTGGGTGGCGATCAAGGGCGGGGTCCCCGGTGGCCCGATCCCGGTACACAGTGACTGGCTGTTTGGACATGGAACGTCACCTCGCTGGGGGGAAGGAGACTGAGCTTGTGCAGGAGGTTGAGAGGTACCGGCTAGAGATAAGCTCACTTCCACGCACAGCTTAGGCTCTGGAACCTAATTCCTCGAGAAGGGTTGGACCCTCCACTACTCTGGAGTTGCCCAGGATAAGAGACATCAGGCTGGTGTGGGCTCGCTTATAGCTCCCCAGCTCAGCTGTCACGTGTTAGAGTTTACCCCAGTGAACCAGACAGTCACCTCTCTGCACCTTCAGGTAGAAGAGAGGACTCTGACTGTAGTTTGTGCCTACAGGCCAAATGGCAGTGCGGAGTGCCAGACCTTCTTGGGGTTTTTTTTTTTTTGGGTGGGGGGGGGGGTTTGGGTACTAGAAAGTGCCCCAACTGGGGACTCTATTTTTCTGCTGGGGGACTTCAACGCTCATGTGGGCAACAACAGTGACACCTGGAGAGGGGTGATTGGGAGGAATGGCCTCCCCGATAAGAACCCGAGCAGAGCTCTGTTGTTGGACTTCTTTAATAGTTACAGATTGTCCATAATGAACACCATGTTCGAGCATAGGGGTGTCCATAAGTCCACTTGGCACCAGGGCGCCCTAGGCCAGAGATCAATGATAGACTTTGTTGTGATCTCATCTGATCTCCGGCCCTATGTCTTGAACACTCGGGTAAAGAGATTGACAGAGGTGTCAACCGATCACTACCTGGTGGTGAGTTTGATCTGCTGGTGGAGGGGCAGCCTGGAGAGATCTGGCAGGTAGAAACGTATTGTTCAAGTCTGCTGGGAACATTTGGCTGAGCCCTCTGTCAGAGAAGCTTTCAACTCCCACCTCTGGGAGAGCTTCTTACAGCTACCTGGGTAGGCTGGGCACATTGAGTCCGAGTGAACCATGTTCTCAGCCTCCATTGTCGACGCGGCTGTCTGGAGCTGTGGGCCTAAGGCCGCTGGTGCCTACCACGATGGAAATCCCCGAACACGGTGGATTCACACTTCTTCAAGCTGAAGAAGAAGACCTATCGGGCCATGTTGATCTCTGGGTCTTCTGACGCAGCTGACAGGTACCGGGAGGCTAAGCGTGCTGCTACTGGGTGGTTAAGGAGAGAAAAACCATGAGCTGGGAGGAGTTTGGGGAGGCCTTGGAGAAGGACTATCGGTTGGCCCCAAAGTGATTCTGGCAAACTGTCTGGTGCCTTAGAAGGGGGAAGCAGTACTCTGCCAACACTGTTTACAGTGCAGGTGAGGAGCTGTTGACCACGACCGGGGATATTGTTGGGCGATGGAAGGAATACAATCCCACCATCATGTCTTCCAATGATGAAGGTGAGGCGGAGGACTCTGAGGTGGATTCGCCCATCACCCAGGCTGAAGTCACTGACGTGGTCTACAAGCTCCTCAGTGGTGGGGCCCAGGGGTGGATGAGATCTGCCTGGAGTATCTGAAGTCTCTAGATGCTGTTGAACTGTCTTGGTTGCCACGTCTTTGCAGCATCATGTGGTGGGCAGGGATAGTGCTCCTGGAGCGGCAGACCGGGGTGTTGGTTCCCCTGTTTGAAAAGGTAGACTGGAGAGTGTGTTCCAACTTATAGGGGGATCACACTTCTCAGCACCACCAGGAAAGTCTATGTCAGGGTACTGGAGAGACAATTATGGCCGTTAGTCGAACCTTCGATTCAGGAAGAACAATGTGGTTTTTGTCCTGGCCGAGGAACTCACGCTCACGGGTTCATGGGAGTTTGCCCAACCAGTCCGAAAGTGTTTTGTGGATTTGGAGAAGGCATTTGCCCGTGTCCCTTGGAGTATTCTGTGGGGGGTGCTCCAGTATTACGGGGTCCGGGGCCCTCTGTTAAGGGCGGTCAGGTCTTTGTATGACCGGAGCAGGAGCTTGGTTTACATTGCCGGCAATAAATCAGGCCTGTTCCTGGTGCATTCATCTCATTCCCACATACCGGCAGAAACTCAAAACAAACAAGCCAGTCATTACAACAGTGAAGAGGTGGACCAGTGGAGACTTTGAGAAGCTGCAGGGCTGCTTCAAATGCACAGACTGGGCTGTGTTTGAGGAGGCGACAGACGGACTGGATGAATACACAGACACTGTGACGTCATACATAAGTTTCTGTCAAGACAGCTGTATTCCAACCAAATCACAGGTTAAATACAGCAACAGCAAACCCTGGTTTACATCTGAACTCATACAACTTCTGAGGGAGAAGGAGGCAGCATTGAGGAGTGGAGACAGAACTGTCTACAAAGAATGCAAGTACAGACTGGAGAAAGGAGTTAAGGCAGCTAAGAGGAGGTACTCAGAGCAGCTGAATACCTAACGACCCATCTTCAGCCTGGAACAGCCTTCAGCTTCTCACCAGGTACAAGGTGAGAAAGACCCGCCTCCTCCTGAATGACCGACAGCTCACCAATGATCTGAATGAGTTCTACTGCAGATTTGATCTCACAAAAGATAATCAGCAGAATACAGAAATGAGATCCAGCAGCTTGTGTCCTGATGCAACAACAACCATCTGCTACTTAATACAGAAAAGACTATAGAGATAGTGGTGGACTTCCGCTGCAACCCACCCCCTGTACTCCCCCTCTACATCAATGGATCCACAGTTTCCACTGTGGAGTCACTTAAGTTCCTGGGCACCACCATAAACAGAAATCTGAAGTGGGAGATGAACACCATCTCCATCACCAAAAAGGCACAACAAAGAATGTTCTTCTTGAGACAGCTCAAGAAATTCAACCTGCCACAGACCCTGATGATCCAGTTCTACACAGCGATCATTGAGTCCATTCTCACCTCAACCATAAACATCTGGTTTGGTTCCTCCACCTCACAAGAGCAAGCCAAACTCCAGTGCGTCATCAGGTCAGCTGAGAGGATTATTGGGTGTAACCTGCCAACACTTCAGGAGATCTACACCAGTAGGGTGAGGAAGCGCGATGGCAAAATTACAACTGACCCCTCACATCCTGGACACCACCTCTTCCAGACTCTCCCCTCTGGTAAGAGGCTTCGGTCTATCAAAACCAGCACAACACAGCATGCTAACAGCTTCTTTCCCAGAGCTGTAGCACTCCACAACAGCAGTAGACTCCTCTGAGTCTCTAAGCCTCACCGAAGTAACCTGACTGTTTTTTTTAGTACTGCACAGTACATGTTTTGCTAATTTGCACTATGCTCATTGCACAATTGTACAACTCTATTGCACTGTTCTCTTTCTGTAATGTTTACATCAGCAACTCTACAATCAATATTTAATATGAACCTACCTCAGAAACATCAGACTCATTATATACATCTCTCAGCTCCCCTGCTCCTCAGTACTTTTATTTTAACTTATATTCTTATTCTATTTATTGTTTATTGTACTCCTTCCTAGTGTAATGTTTGTAAATAGTCTGTGTACTACATGTCATACATGTGTTGTCATACATGTGTTGCTCTCCCCAAGAAAAATTCCTTGTATGTGTAAGATACTGGAGCGGTTTGTAGATGAGTGTGAAGCGGCTGGGATGCAAATCAGCACCTCCAAATCTGAGGCCATGGTTCTCGACCGGAAGAGGGTGGCTTGCCCTCTCCAGTTGGGTTGAGCTGTCCTGCCCCAAGTGGAGGAGTTTAAGTATCTTGGGGTCTTGTTCATGAGTGGGGGTGAGAGGTAGCATGAGATTGATAGGCAGATTGGTACTGCTGCTGCAATCATGCGGTCGGTGTATCGGTCCGTCATGGTGAAGAATGAGCTGAGACAAAAGCTCTCGGTTTACCGGTCAATCTACGTTCCTACCCTCACCTATGGTCATGAGCTGTGGGCAATGACCGAAAGGACAAGATCACGGATACAAGTGTAGGGTGGCCGGGCACTCCCTTAGAGATAGAGTGAGATCCTCTGCCACCCAGGAGGAGCTCTGAGTAAAGCCGCTGCTCCTCTACATTGAGAGGAACCAGTTGAGATGCTGGAGGGGCTATGTCTCTCTGCTGGCCTGGGAACACCTCAGGGTCCCGCTCGGGTAGCTGGCTGAGGTGTCGGGGGAGAGGGAGGTCTGGCCATCCTTGCTCAGACTGCTGCCCCCACAACTTGGCCCCGGATAAGCAGAAGGAAGATGGATGGATGGATGGATGGATGGATGGATGGATGGATGGATGGCATTAAACTATGACAATAGCCTCAAATACACTAGCTTATGTGGTCCTCGTACAGAAGCCCATTTAATAGAATAGGACACTATTGACACCATGCCGAATGCCACGCGTGAGTATAATGCTAGAGTGGTATAAACCCCCCAGCATTAAGCTGCAGAGCAGAGGAACTGTGTTCTCTGGAATGATGTACCTCCATTAAAGTACTTTTGGGATGATTTGGGTAGTTGGGCATGAGGTGTGGTGGGGTGGTGATCATCCAACACCATGATCTCACTAACACTCTTGTTGCTATATGTTGAATGCAATCAAATCCCCACAGCAAAGCTCCACAATCTAGCAGAAGGTATTCCCTAGACAGTAAAGAAAGTTACTCAAACAGAAAAGGATAACCTATTTCAGGAGAAACAACCAGAGCCATCATCTCTAAGAACTTACCAAAAGTTGCAGGCCACCCAGAATTCCTCCTAGACTGCAGCAACACCTAATTCAGAAGGTCAGATAACAACCCAGATGAACACCCAGATGAACATCTAAAGCCCTGTGAGTCCACAGTTAGAGACCATCAGAGAGCTTTAAGACAAATCCACTGCTAAAAGGTTTTATTTATTTATTTATTTTTAATTCAAATGCAATTCAAATCTCTTATGGTTTCTAATTGTGGACTCATGAATGCTGACCTTAACTGAGGCGAGGCAGGCCTTTAGATGTTCATCTGGGTTGTTTTGTGACCTTGTAGATTAGTTGTTGCTGCAGTCTAGGAGGATTTCTGGGTGGCCTGCAATGTTTGGCAAGTTCTTAGCAGGTGACAACCCAGTGCTTTCTTCTGAGTGTTTTGGCTACCCAGCAATAATGCAATGCTGGCAGTTTAAAAAGAAGCAGTAGCTGGCTTCACATGTATTGGAGGAAGCATGCGCTTCCAAGTGTTGGGAGTATTGTATGTGTTACTTCCAAAATTGGAATACAATTATTAAAGGGAAAAAAAATAAAGGCAAAGGGAGAGATCACCACCTGAAGAGAGCTCAGCCAGTGTACTCAAAGTCTTCATGGCTCTCTTGGCAAGGCAGCATGGCTCAGCATTTGAACTTGCAAGTGGTTGGGTTATGCAGCCTAAAAACAATCCAAATCATATTACAGTAAATCACAGTACACCAGTCAGGGTATGCAGCATGACCTTGATCCAAAACATAGTACAGAAGTCAGGTTATACAGCATGACAATGATCCAAAACACAGTACACCAAAGCACAGTAGAGCAGATGGGGAATGCAGCATGAAAAAAATTGAGAGCACAGTACAGGATTCGGGATATGCAGCTTGACAATTATCCATCCAAAGCACAGGGCAGCAAAGCATAGTATAGTACAGCAAAGCAGAATACAGCATTTGGGTTATGCAGCATGACACCAATCCTTTCATTCTAGATCATAAATCAATTGCATATAGAGCGAAGCAACATAAAGAAAGAGTCTTGTATTTTGGTGTGTTTGTGGTTTTCATTAATGTTTCACTTTCTTGACTAGAGGGGGTGCTCAAGAGTTATGAGTCTGGAGGAACATGAGCCAACCCACTCGCTCCAATCCCAGGACAGATCTTGAAGAGTGGGCATATTAAACACACTTATTGCACACACCAACCAGGAAGGCTGTCTACAAAGGGTTTAAGCCCCCCCAGGGATCCTGATGTGCATATGCCAGCCTTCATTTTGAGATTATAGAAATCAAGAAGATGAAGATGTAGATGAAGGGGAAGGGGGGGTGTATGATTCCCAGAAATGAATTTGGGAGCAAGAAGATGGCAGTAGCCAGGTGGGGGTATTTTTCACAGTGCCCCCTATGCGGTAGCACTTTGTATGTGTTTACACTCAGAGCAGCATCTGAAAGGGGATGCAAGAATATGCAATCCTCTCTGTCATAAAAATAATAATAAATAGCCTCAACACATGGATTTCTTGGTTGTCTCCATCAAGACAAAAGCAGGACTTGTCACTGAAGATGATTCACTGCCATTCTGGTATGATCCCAGATAGCAAGTGGACCCATTCTGGATCTGTGTTTCCTTCAGCAGATCCACAGTCACTTCAATTTAATGGATGCAGTTCAGATACAGAACTGATCGAACAGCCTGGCTGTGCTGTATGAACCATATTTTTGGAGGGTCTGTTACATACTTGATGACCTGAGTGAAGCTGGATCTCTGTTTAAATTTTGTTTGACTCCTCTTCCAAGTGCCACTCGGCTCCAGACAGAGTTCTGACAATTCTGGTGGTATTTGTTTATATATCTGTTTATTCTAAAATAAACTTTTTGTTTAATTTAGCTTACGAAGAATCATTGTTTTTGTCCAACATATTAACATTTACATTTAAAACAATACATGAAGTGTGCTTCCACAAAAGCTGAAATATTACTTACTGAATTCTTAAAGATTTTATCTATAAAAAATAGCTATTAGAAATTGTTAAATTTGAGAATTATTACTTTATGGTGCTCCTTGTTTTGGGATTATTATTAAGTTAAAGTAAACAATTGAGCATAAATCTCACAAAATAAGAAGATGGGAAGATATTTTTCAATTTGTCTGTTTAATTAAATCTAGACTTAAATAAACTTTAGAATTGGGTTTTTGAGGTAAACACTCCATTATAAAGAAATTTACCAAGTCATTGTTGTTCACAGTGGTTGTGAATAGAAGAAGATGCTGGATGAGTTTCATGCCTCATAGAAAATTAGTCCCAAATGATTGAGTTTTGATATATTTGAGAATGGTTATTTGTGGATGGGGTACACATAGGTTGTGGAGACAAAATTTAACACTATTTTACACAAATGAATTAACTGGTGGGTTTGGATAATGATAGTAATACATTAATTATATAATTAAATTGATACTGTAATAGTATCCAATATGTGTCATAAACATGGTGATGTCTGGTTCCATTCACCACTGCTGTAAGAAATTTGCATGTTTCAGCCACTGAATTATGCATAATGATTAGGTAGTATGTATTTAGGTATGTTTGTATGATTTAAAATGGTGTCATGTGAAAAAAAAACCCCATTATTAACAGTTTACCTTTTACATTAACCAGTAATCAATTTTCTTTAGTAGTTGTAACTCCAGGACCAGAGTGTGTTGTGGTGTGTTTATACACAAATAGTTGGATAACCAGTTAACGAACAAGCTTGTTATACTTTTAGGACAATTTTTTTTCCATTTAGTAGTTAAATTTATTAAAGTTATCCCAAATTCTAATGTAATATGTAAAACGTTTCATCATCTGGAATAGTATTAGTGTTTCATGCTGTTGCTATATAGTAGCACCAGTGTTAAATCAGCACAATCAACACTGAACAATATCAGTGTGCATATAATATTGATGAGTTTGGTTGCTGGTGTGATGTTAAACGGCAATGCATAACATGCAAGACTGGACCTAGCTGAACTCTTCAAACTTCTGCTTTTGAATGTCAAATGTGGCTACCAAAACAACAGCATAATGCCAAATGGAAAGTATTGTTTTGACATACCATGGAGTTCAATGGTATGGCCATTAGGGGGTCTACAGCTTGATGTAATGTCTGTAGATTTAGAGTGAGTTGTGTTTAATTCTATATAAACAAACAGCTGTCCTGCTCAGTGTGTGAGACTGGAGAGAGAGAGAGAATGAGTAGAGAGAGAGAGAGAGAGAGAGAGAGAGAGAGAGAGAGAGAGAGAGAGAGAGAGAGATTACACTGGAGCTCAAAAATCACCTCCATTACCCTTGAATCAACAGACTGATCAATAATTCATCTATTAGTAAAAGATACATTTTGAATTCATGAATGTCGACAGAGTGACCTTCCAGGAACATGTATGTGGAGACAGTCAGGGCTGTCAGGGAGAGGACAGGTGAGCTGGTTGTTCTGGTTTGATTGCAGCTAAAAGGTGACACTGTATATTCAGTAAACTATGGGTTAAAAAAGGGTCTTATTTTTCTTCCTCAGACTGTCAAAGGAAATGCCTACTTTCCTATTCTGCCCCTCCCACTCCCCCACTCTCCCCATCTCTACTTGTCCCTCATTCTAATCACGAGGTCAGTGGATGTAGGAGGATGCTGGTGTTCAGTGCTGATAGCTGACGTCATTCGCTTTGTCTGACCTGCAGAATCAAACATGAAGAGGAAATTACTATACCCCCACCCTCCCACCACCTCCCTGCCCAACACACACACACACACACTCTGGAGTTCATCCTCCAGCCATGACAGGATAAAATAAGAGAAAGTGAAAATACATGTATTACTCTATATGGCCAAACATATGGGACACTTGCTCATTCACTCTTTCTTCTGAAATCAAGGGTATTTAAAACAGTTTATCCTGCTTTTGTTAAAGTAACTGTCACAATTTTCCAGGGATGACTTTTTACTTGGTTATGGAACATTGCTGTGAATAGTTGATTGCATTTAGCAACAAGAGCTAGAGTTAGTGAGGTCAAGATGTTGGATGATTGTCAGCCCACCTCAACCCCAACTCATCCCTCTCAAAACCCTGAATGGAGCTCCATCATTCTAGAGAACACAGATCCACTGCTCTACAGCTCAATGCTGGAAGATTAGTACCCCTCTATCCCACAATGCTTCAGGCATGGTGTTATGGTCCTATTCTACTGGCAGTACTTTTCTACAGGAACTAGACAATATTTTTTGTGCATTTGCACATATGTATCAGCAATGGGGGAAATTTAACATAGGTGGATGTGTTCATTTGGAGAGGGGGGTCCAGACACACACACACACACACACACACACACACACACACACACACACACACACGTGTGTGTTGACAGCAGTGGTGAAAGAAAGCTGCTGTTACTGAAAGAGCCACAGTGCCCCCTACTGCCCATACTGATCAGGTTTCAGTTTTGAAACCATACAAGAACTGGAATAGAACGAGTGAGTGAGTGAGTGAGTCCAACTGTGCCATTTCTATGCAGATATACACTATCTCTCTCTCTCTCTCTTTATATATAAAGAGCATATATTGGATATGTATACATTGTTCTTTTATATACATGTTGTACATAATATATAAGTATTTTCATACATATAGTATCTAGAGCATACATAATCTTTCCCACATAAATCATTGGAGACTTCTTAATGCATGTTGCAGTCTGCTCTTGGGCTGAATTTGCTAGGATGGCCTGACCTGGCTATGTTGGCAGGTTTACATGTTCTTCATGTCCATTATTTTCCAGACAGTGGAAAAATCGATTTTTAAACAACCCTCCCCAGACTCATCTGCATCTACAACCTTCTTTCTGATCGCCTTGAAGAGCTCTTTAGATTGGGCCAAGGTGATACCACTCAATTCAACATTCAAGAGTAAACCAAACTAATGCCTGAGATTGAAATAAAACAGCCTCATTGTTCTCTCTAACAATGGTTTAATCATTTGCACCTGATTTTAATTATAGGCATTTTAAATTGTAATAAATGTGGAGATTCTAACCTTTTACTCATAAGAAAAATGCATTTCTAATAATTATGTTTTACAAATCATGTTTAAAAGACATTTGTTCAGTTCTTTGTGTTTAGTTATATCACCTCCATCTCTCAACATGGTTACAAAGAAAATCAAATGTCCATATTTTTATATGTGTTAAAGTAAATAGTGCTCATTGCAATTGGAACAAGAGTTTTAGAGTTATTTATGTTTTTCTCCATGAAAAAGAAATGCTCCAAAATTATAAATAATTGCCATACCAACTTATATAAAAATGATATCTTCATTTAATAGTTGATTTTAATATCCCAGAAATTTTTAATATTTTCTTTTATTTAGAATGTATTAAAAATGTTGCATTAAAACTGTCATATATTTCATATTCATTACATCTAAAATAACATTTCCAGCCTTTTTTATTTTAATTTTAAGCTATAAGCCAAATTGATAATCAGTAAAACTTTGCACTTAACATGTAATAAATATAAAATATACAAAATTTCTATAAATATACCTTTATTTTCATTGTACCAGTAAAGCGTTTTTAATTAACCCTTAGAACTTTTTTTATTTTTTTTGTTTGGACCACTGTCAAGTATTATGAAATACTTATAAATATTGTTGGCAATCTAATCATTACAAATAATTCCTCAAAATTCTTCAATTTTCAGCCAGAAACACTCTGGATGATCAATTACCAGCAGGATTTCTGAGAAGTGGTTTTAGTCCTTTGAAGGACTAAAAAAAGAATAGGTAGAATAACTGTTAAATTAAATTATGCACAATATTCTATTTTAAGTGCACCAGGGAATTGCCAAGCTTTACAAAAAAATGTAATGCAGTAGCATTGTTCAGGTTTTTCAGGTTCTGCAGGAATAAAAAAAATCAAGGATGCACATTATGATTTCCTACATAAGTGTAGCAAACTACACTTCCCTAGCTCCCCATGCATCATTTCTTTATGCACGAAAAATTATGGTTAGAAAATATTTTAACACACCTTTTCCCAAGTGGAAATGATTCACAAATGGACCAGACCACATTTGACAGCTCCATCAAGGTCCACCTTCACATCTGATACAGAGTTTCTTGGCCAAACACACACCTGTGCTTAGTCAGGCTCCCTATTCTCCCAACATCGACTAGCTTTGTTACAAAATCATGAAATGATAAAACACACACACACACACACACACACACACACACACACACACACACACACACACACACACACACACACACACACACACTACTACTTGGCTCTGCTGTTCTGTGGGCTGTGTTTAAACACGGTTCCGCACTTTGGCTGACAACTGTCTTTACAAACACTCCTGTCTGAAAACAACACACAGACATACACAGCTCCTGCATTAGAGATGACTACAGACATCATTTCTGCATTAGAGTGGACGCCAGATGCCTCACACAAACACACACACGCACACACACACACACACACACACACACACACACACACACACACACACACACACACACACACACACACACACAGCCGTTCTGTCTGAACACTGAATAAAATAAATCCCCCACATTAAAGAGCAGCAGCACACTGTGTGTGTGTGTGTGTGTGTGTGTGTGTGTGTGTGTGTGTGTGTTTGTGTGTGTGTGTGTGTGTGTGTGGGCGCATGGACAAAGAAATTACACGAGTGTGTTCACAGTGCACTCTGCTCGCAGGATGAGGAAACACGCTTTAAAATAAATAAATAAAGAACAATTAAAAAATAATTACTGAGTAATTAAAAAAATCATAAAGCTCCAAAAAATATAATCTGTGTAGGAAAATAAATAAATAAATTACAACCCAGAGCCACTTAAAATGCAATCATAATCCAACTCTGATTATGAAAGCCAGGCAATTTTGGGCCTTATTTTTTTTTCCTTTTTTTGCTATAATTACACAGAGCGTCCTGAATGACCTTCTGGTCAGACATGCTCTCAGCAGCTGGATGAGGAGGTTATAAAAAGACTACTTCATCATTTTTTAAATACATGTTCATGAAATAATAAATCCTTAATAAATGAGACATAGGATGTACATGAATCTTTCCTGACCAGATGCCATGTTGTGTAAATGCTGACATTTTCCGTAATGTCCTCTGCCATATTTTGACACGACCGCTGGTCTTCTGAGAGGAATAAGTGGTGAAACACGTGTACAGAGGACAGGCCTTAACGACTGTGCAAATTCACTTTACATGGCTTTATACAGCTTATATCATTACTTTATAGCACAGTTTCTTTTAGTGAGGGGATCAGGAGCAATACAACCTTATTATTTGTAGTACTAAGAGTAGTAGTAGTAGTAGTTGTTGTAGTAGTAGGATTCTTAGTAAGATGCCTTTGGGATCCATCCAATCTGACCAACCTGGAGCACATTTGCAAAAAGAACCTGTGAAAATTCCTCCAAACATGAAAAAATGTTGGCAAAAACCTGTCACACACTTACCAAGGACTATTGGAGGATTAGTAAAGGACTAGTGGAGGACAAGTGGAGAGCAAGTGGATGACTATTGAAGGGCATGGACTAGGCTTTTGGTGCTACAGCCCGAAATATTTTTAACAAGTCCTTTTAATGTACCATTGTCACTGTCATTAAGGATCTGTGAGTGGCTCTGCCCTGTCCACTGTGGGTGGTAATGTCTTCTATGATGTTTTCCCAGTACCCACATAACAGTGTGGACTGAGGAATGTCCCATCCATCTTGAACTTTGGTAATTCCTATTTCCTTTCAATGAGCATGCTGGCCAGTGCTCAACCTCATTCACAACACCTCACATCACGGTGGTAGTTGCCCTTCGTGACCAATTAACATACAGATATTCCATGACATTTGGCATGTGAGGGTTTAAGAGCAGTAAACAATCAATTGCAGTCAATATTTTTGTGGAACAATTCTCAGTTTTAAAAATAAAGGTGTTTCAAAGGGTTATATGAGTGTTGCCATAGAAGAACCACTTTAGGTTCAATAATGAATCATGTTCGTAATTGTGTTTGAAAGATGCAAAACATTTTTATTCACTCTTGAAATTAAATAGACTATCATTTGAGATTCTGGATTTCTGTTCACTGCAGTGCTGAGAATGACCCACCAGCCACTTCATACCTGCTCTGTGGTGGTCCTGTGGTGTCCTGACCATTGCAGACCAGGGTTAAAGTAGGATAACAAAATATGCAGAAAAACAGATGGTTTCGTTTTTTTGCTATAGAAGTACAAATTACTCCTGTATGGTAACAGGAGCTGGAATAATGGACCATGAGTACAGAAACTAAGATATAATGTCATAATGATATGGGTGATGAGTGTATTTTCTCATTTTTTGGGAGGACACCACTTAAACCTTTCAGATTTGTAAACCACCTTTGAACAAAAAGAGCTTTAATCTGTGCTTTCAACAACAGTTTAGAAAAGAAGACTGTCTGATCATTATTCAGCTAAAAACCGCTCTTCATTGACGGAAAATAAAAATCTTAATCATAAGTGTGGCCTGGCAGCTTTTCTGAAGAGGTCTCAGACCTTCAGTAGCAGATCAGCCATACTATAATTAAGAACTGTCAGCCAAATCACATTTCTAAGCTTTAAAATTTCTCTGACTCTCAACTGTTCTACTAAACACTAATATCTGAAGACTACAGTAACCAATGCCCTCAAGGCAGGAGAAATTATTAGGAGATTTTAAGCTGCAGTGCTACAATGAAGATGGTTATTAACCATATAATCTTTGCAGAACCACTTCTGGGTTCTGTTTATATTCCCCACTGGTATATGGTAGCTCGTTTGCATTTTGCTGCATGTATTTACATCGAAATGACAGATATGGGGAACTGTGGAGGTCAGTATGGAATCTGGAAAACCAAGGCTACTCACATTACAAGCCTCATTACAGAATTCCGATCTTGTTGTACAACACCAAGCATATGAGTACAGGCAAAAGATGCAGGGCATTCGATGTGGGCTGGGTTTCCCAGAATGTTCAGAATGCTAAAGTATTTCATAACCCAACAGAGCTCACAGTTTGTAGCTTAAAATCATTTGTAAATGATAGCATATTCTGACACATTAATTACCCACTACGTACTTCATAATCTCACACTTAAGAACATTCATAAAATTCTTCATAATCAACATAGCTTGTAATTTGTAGCTTAAACTCATTTGTAAACGTAAGAGTATACAGATGCATTAATTACTCATGAAGTACTTTGTAACCTCACACTTAAACCCTTTGTAAATATTGTAGCTCATAGTTTGCGGCATAAAGTCATTTATAAATTTAAGAGTATTCAAATGCATTCATTACTCAATAAGTGCTTCATAACCTCACATGCAGTTCTCTGGATTAGTAATAGAGGGCACTCATTTTTCTTTAAAATTATCCCAGAAGTTCACTGATGCGCTGCTTCAATTGATGGATTCATTTTTGTTCCACATACTGCATAGATTTTAATTGTGTGTATAATGGTGTACAGTATGGGTCACCACCCCTGCTCCAGGGGCCACCTTCCAGCAGGTTTTTGAACTTCAACCCAAAACTCCAAATCTAAGACACCAGATTCAGCCACGTTTTTGAAAACAGTAATTAGTTGAACCAAGTGGGGGTGGATTAGGGTTGAATCTACAGGAAGGTAGCTCTGCAGTAGCAGGGTTGGTGACCACAGGTGTAGTGGGTAGTATTACAGCCTCCCACCATGAAGATAGAAGTTAAATTCTGAGCTATATAGCATGTCATTGTATTCCAGGGTTTAAATAATTTCATTCACATGAAGCAAATCATTTAACCTAATTGGAGTACAAGAGATGTACTGTTGAGGTACATTTTTAAATGAAATAAACTCAATTAACCCATTAACAGTGAGGGCAAAATTACACTGTGACTTCTCACCTTTATAATGCAAGAACGCTTTCACACAGCAGCATAATGCACATATAGTTGAACACTGCAGAACCTACCATTTCTAGAAACCTACCATTTCTCTTGATGATTGCAGTGTGGTGGAACATTTGCAAGTAATTATTTGTGCAATAACATGACTTTATAATAATAATAACAACAAATGGAAGCTGCTACTGAAAGTCCAGTATATTTAAACAGTTTATATTACCTGAGATATTGGGCATATTGGCCATCAACAAATTGCTTCAAGTAATGGCCTGCTGATCAGAGGTGTGATCTTAAAGACAAATAAGTCTGCCTGATGCTACTCATTTATTTTGTCAGAATAATAATCCATATAATAAAGCTTTTTTTTTTTGTTTAGATTCTCAACCTCCAGACACCTAACTGTAACCATTTTGAAAATATATCTTAGATTTAAAACTAAATTAGAATACAATTTAAAATAACAAAAAATAAAACAGGCACTGTTTTAGATTTAGATAAAAACTCAGCCCCTTTCATACAGATATTAAACTTCTGTAAGTATTTACATCTCAAGTCTTTACATATCTCTTATAGACACTCTCTAGCTACCACTACCTAGTTGCTCCACTTTGTAGATGTAAAGTCAGTCAGAAGCTGGTTCTGCACAGTTTGTTGGCTGGATATGTCTGGTTGTTAGACTGTCCATTAGTCATACTGAGGGGTTTAAACACTCCAGGTGCATTGTTGTGTCTGATTCACTTGTACCAGCAAAACATACATGAACACACCACCACCATGACTGTGTCACTGCAGTACTAAGAATGACCCACCATCCATATAATCCCTGCTCTGTGATGGTCCTGTGGGGTCCAAACCATTGAAGAACAGGGTGAAAGGTATGCAGAGAAACAGATGCACAACAGTCTGTAATTATAGAAATATAAAGTATTCCTGTATGGTAAGCAGAACTGATAAAAATAGACAGTGAATATAGAAACAAGAAGGTCGATTAGTGTATACAACCATTTAAAACTTTTAACGGTTGAAGAACATTTTGTCTGCTGGGTTAAACTGCATCCAAAAGAAATGCACAAAGCAGAAGTGTAAAGTACTACTAGATATGACCGAAAATCTTGGATGGGCAACAAAGAGAGCACTATAATGCTTCCTGGTGGAAGACTAAAGACCTGGAGAGTGATTTTAAAATAATGAAAGGATGACTCTGTCACTGGACTTGCTGTACATCAGGAGGAAAGAGGTTAAAGGCGTAGAAACACTCCATCAGGTTTATAATACAGTACAAAGTCATGAATGCTTTAATTATTTAACCAAAGTCTATTGATATCCTTTGCTTGTCCACTTTATCAGAAATTCCTCTCATTTTGAACTGTAGCTCAGCTGTGCACTGCTTGTGTTGTTGACCCTTAAGGCCTTCGTCAGAGGTCAGTTTCTGCCCACAAATCTGCTTTTGGTTCTGAACCTAGCAGTGACACTGATGTGCCTGACATGCTTGTATCAGCACAGCAAACACCACCATGAACACTACTGCTGTGAATGGACCACTGGCCAAGTAACCAAGGACAACACCTTCCAATAATCGTTGTTGAATTTAGCATCAAACGAGACTTATTATATAAAAACTACTACATAGAAACATTCACACACACACACACACACACACACATCTATATATATATATATATATATATATATATTGTGTTATACCCAACATCATACTAAGAGACACTACTTCTGTATGCATAGCTCAATCCATATTGGTAATATCAGTAACTTTTTAATCATTTATCGTTCTTGCTAACACTTATTCTTTTAATAGCACTACAATTCCACACTTCCTTCAGGGAATCTCAATATTAGGACGTTTTAGTACTGCATCTGGAACCTAAATAACCATATATGTAAACCAGATATTGTGTGAAAAATCTTAACATGAATAAATTCTTTAAACCTTGAAAATATTTTTCACACTCTTTTGCAAACACTGATTCCTCTTTGACATTGCTCAAAGATCCTTTGTACATACTGATAGATCATTATTTTGCAACTGTTCAATTCAAAAACTCCCAGAACTGACATCTCAAAGAGGTTTTAATCTACTGGATCTCGTACCTAAACAAACTTGAAGGATATTAGCTAGGCTGGGTTTGTAGTTGCTCAATGTTCACACCTAATTTGTCATCCATTTGACATAATGATACAGAAAGACTCCACACCACTGCCTTCAAACAAAGGGCATCCCAGCTTTGTTTAAACAGCCCACCAGATAAGCATGTTGCACCGCTAGTGCAAACAGAGTAATAATTGTGCAGCAGCGGTCGCAACATTCAGCAGTTTTGTAGGACGCTGGGGCGCAATAAACAGTGCAACATGCAGCAGCAGGATTGCATCCCAGAGGAGGCACGACATAAACAAAAGTGGAATCAAGGGTATTCTAAGCAGGAAAAACAAATCAAGAGCGTAAACAGCGATGCAATCTTTTCATCAAACCTTGAGAAACGATGTCCTCAACCTGCAAAATGAAGGCTAAGCTATGTTCTCCCCCACGGCTCTGGGGCTTCCATTAGCCATCGTGATTAAACTAATCAACAGGCTCATTGGTGCCTGTCAGATATCATCTCTGCCTTCTCAATTAGCCAGCTCTCCTTGAACTCGATCATGCACGTGGCTAGTTGCACATCATTGGCATCCCCCAGGCCCCCCGGGTCTGCTGACCCCGCCCACCTACCCACACTCTTCCACCCTCCTGAAAAATGTGACATATAAATTAATCGGAAGGGGAATGAAACATCACGCCTGTCCCCGATCCCTCATCAGTTGATTAAGAGTGCTATTCACGGCCAGGAGGTGCATGTTTTATGCCTTTCCCATGATGCAACATCGCTAATGCATTCGTCCATTAGCTGGGTTCCTGTTGGCGCCATTCAGGGTCACCTCCACAGGCCAGACACACATAAACACTCAGTGAGGGAACAGTGACTCAGAGCAATTAGTAGAGGGCAGATTTGGACTGTGGAATTGCACAAACCAAACAGTGCATTGTTGTATTCATACAACATCATGCCAAAATTCTGATGGACAGCAATCATTGTACATTATTTATAATGGGATTGGTCCCTTGTTGTGGGCTGGTGGACCTTGGATTGGAAAAGTTGGGCATTATGAAACAGTCTCCAACATGTGACCTTAAAATATACAGCTGTTTTGCGGACTGCTCAAACATACTTGGAGTTGTTAGTGGCCTGGCACTTTAATCCAGCATGAATTTCCGTATGAGCTGCCATGAGAGCTCAAGCAGTCAGAGCATTTTAATGACAATAAAACAATTAAACCAACCATAACCACTTTGTTCTATTATATGTCCAAAGGCTTGTGGACACCCATTTTAATGAATGAATTTAGCTACTTTAAGTTCCACCCATTGCTACACAGACATGAAAATTCCCACACAGCTTGTCTAGTCTTTGTAGAAAGATATTGTCAATAGGACTCTCTCTAGCAGATAAACAAACATGAATGGCTCCATGTCTAATGCAAGGTCCTATGAATCTCTTGATAACATTTTTTGTTGTCACATATTTCCTTAAAGAAAATATAAAAATTGGATGTGGAAAAAATAATAAGTAAATAATACAAAATATATATATATATATATATTTTTTTTTTTTAAAGGGCCTTTGGTTGAAGGGGTGTAAACCCTCCAGCATTGAGCTGTGGAGAAGTGGAACTGTGGAGCATGATCCAGTACTTTTAGGAGGGATGAGCTGGTGAACTAGGGATGAAATGGGGTGAAGATCATCCAGCATCCTGACCTAACTAACACCAGCTCCACAATCAAATCCTCTGAGCAATGCTTCAGAATCTAGTAAGATTTCCCTTGACAGCAGAGACAGTTACGCTAACAATAACAGGATAAACTCCTTTCAAGCAGTATATTATCAGGCATTCCAATACTTTGGCCATTCAATGTATTTTGAGGAGAAGCCAAAATGAAGAGTTTAAGCCAAATTTACACTTTTGTACATACTCCAAATAGACCCATTTCCTGACCTCTGAAGAACCTTATAAAAGACAATGAGAAGACTATGAAGAAGCTTTTTTTATGTACAGAAGAGCATTATGTGTTAAAGTTTCTTAAGCTAAGTCCACCATAAAAAGTATAAGATCCTTGGGGAACTTTTGGATGTTATTCTTAAAATGCTTCAAGAAACCTTCAAGAAACCCTTGTCCTTTTTTTGAAGGTTGAGTGCAGCACCTTAAGAGGCTTCTCCACAGTTCCAAATTAAATAACATAAAGTTCCTCAAGGACTTTTTAAAGAGTGGAGGACTTCCTGTCCTGCTCATTTTAGTGTTTACTCATACATCCTGATCCAACTAATCACTAATTAGTTTCCTGAGTTGAAGGTGTCTTAGAGCAGGAAACTACTAAATTGTGCGGGGCAGGGGTTCCTCTAGGATGTGGGTCAAGAATCACTGCTGTTAACATTTATGAACCCCTATTTCTAAGAGTGCTGACATTTAAGTAAAAAATAAAAGCCATCACTGATTACCACTCATTTGCCCATTCAGGAACAGTGAAAAACCTCTATCAGTGGTGTCAAAAACCTCAAACTTAACACATAATCCTTCTGAGACACTAATCCATCAAACATAGAGGGACACAAATTACAAGTCTGTCTCCGTGACAATTGTCCTTCCTCAATTAATCACGCCACAATCCAGTGGCAGCATTTCAGAGATTAACACTGCATCAAGGTCTGTCCTGCCTTAATAGGCCTTTGTGGGTTTCACAGCTGGATGATTCATCCCACTTCGGTCCGGGAGCCTCTGGTTGCTTGGGTTGCTTGGCTAAAGCCCACCAGCATGGCCCCTCATTCTTTTGCTCCAGCTAAAAAAAAGCCCTAATCTGGAATAGGGCCCTGGAGTGGAAGAAAAGTGAAGCTCTTCATCATCGAGAGTGAAGGCAGGGTACATGCACCTTTGCCCCCAATGCTCAACACATTCGTTTATACCTCACACTAGCGGAAATGTCATTGGCAATTTTAAAAACGATAAGGTGATTAGACCAGAAGTTGATGGATTGTGAACCAAATGACCTTGAAATTGTTCAAATATTGATTAGCAATTCCATGAAGATAATCCCAGATTGCAGCAAGGTGGAAAAGACAAAAAATGAAGTAGGAACATGACTAGATCCTGACTGTTCATCAATGCCCAAACACCCTAAAATACAATACCAAATATTTTGTTAATGCAATTAGAATAAGTGTTACAATAAGGGTTGACTAATTAACAGTATTAATGATAGTAATTAACATTTAATAACGGCTTAGGAATTTCTCTACAAATTAATTTACATTAAGACATTCCTGAGTGTAGACTAAAGTGTAAATGCAAGAATGCAATAATTTTGATGAGTTATTTGTAATGATTAGATTCACAAAGATATCTGTCTTAATAAGTTCTTCATAATACTAGACAGTGGTTCAAAAAAAAAAAAAAAAGAATATATATATATATATATATATATATATTATTATTATTAGTATTATTAATGATGTGAATAATGTCAGTGATGTCATTAGCCCCTCTTACTGATCAGTCAGAATCTGCATGCAGGTTGTAGATAATAATACTGGAAGCTCCTTTTTTTAATATATTTTAATTGGCATTTAATATATTGTAACTGCCTGCAAACTGCATCTCAGATTGTAATAATTAATAATTTGATGAGACATTCCTAAACCATTTAGTAATGTTTATTATTATAAGTACTGTTAATATACCCTTATTGTAGTGTTACCCATATTTCATTTCAGCTTTCCAACAGAAAATGTCAGCGCAGTGTCTGTAAATGGTCTGTTAAATATAACGACTTTGATCAATTACTACAGAAACAATCTTAAGATTGTTCATGAATTGATTGGCAAGGCAACAGCAGGACATTGTGTTCCACAAACATAAAAAAGTCATGGAGAAAAGCAATCACAGGTTCTGCGATTCCAGCGTAATTTCTTATTTTGCACCTGATCATGGTGGCGGCTCAGATGTGGTATTAAAATGCAACAGATGAACACACAACGGATGACTTAGCCTGTGGGTATTATGATCTTGACCCTGTCATTTTCATTCAACATAAAACAGCCCTTCCACTGCTTCGCTCTTGCACAGTTGACTGCAGGACTCGTCTCAGCATTGAAAAATGTTCAAGCGCCACGTTCCCCCATTGATTGTGTTCAGAGCAACTCTGAACATTGGTTACAAGTATGTATTGATTAGAAGCACTAATGTACCTCCTAACACGATCCTATAGCACACAGGCCAGAGGGCCTCAAAATGGCAAGTTCTTTTTGGAAGTCTCCCAACAATGATGTGTAAGAACCTGACATCATATTTATTGATGACATAAACATATTTTGGTCAATATAGTGCAATAAGAGGAAAGCAATCAAAACAAATGAAAACAAAAAGGGAAAGAGAATTTTGCGAATGCTTGTATAAAAATAGGTGTTACATTAAAATATCCGTATTACACAACATAATTATTACTTCAATTATTATTTATGAACTTTCGATAACATATTAAAATACATATTAAGAATGAATACACATATTCATTTTTAATATAATAATAATAATAATAATAATAATAATAATAATAATAATAATAATAATAATAATAATAAGTCCTCTAATGGTAACAGGGAAGACCCTGTGGCCCTCCATTGATTTTTTTGTTTGTTATTTTTTTTTCCCAAAAAAGTGCAGACAGCATACAAAGACACTTTTCTTTTTAAATCTTTAAATGAAGCAAAAGTCTCTCTTTAACACTGGGGGGAGTTGGGGTGTGCCACCGTTGAAAGAAAGCCACTCGTACAATGCAAGCTACAGTAAATGATCAGAAGTTACAAACAGAAAGCTCGTACAGATGGATATGGTACAGGTAATATTGATGAATAATCAAATCATGTGGAAAATACATGGCAAATAGTATACCAATAAATACTTACTTACAGACTAGAGCAGAAGAATAGTCCTGCACAGTTAGATGCACTGTAGTACAGTGTTCTGTCAGATGTCATGTGATTTTCTCTCTCTCTTGCTCTCTCTCTCTCACTTTCTCTTTTTTTAAATATATAAACATTTTGTGTTGCAATAGTTCACAATATCTGCATGATTATTCTCCTGAAAAATGGATTGAATTAATCTGTACACCTACATTTATGTGTATTCAATCTTCAAATTAAAAAAATAGATTTTGCATTACCAGTTTTTATATCACAACTCGTGCTTTCATCCATTTCAGAGAGCTTTTTTGTAGTTGTTGCAGTTGTTCCTGTAATGTCATGTAGCTTTGAAACTTAAAGTAATACAGTTTGGCACACCCCGTTGTAGGACTTGCTTTTTTTGTTTGCTTTTGTTTTGTTTTGTTTTTTGTTTTTTGTTTAGAGAAGGTGTATGGTGTGCACAGGCACCCTCCAGCTTCAGGTGGTACAAGTAAAAGGGGGGAGCTTTTACAGTACAGTATTATTAGACCAAGGATTAAAACTGGCTAAACGTCGTCTGTTTCTCAAGAACTTCGAGGTAGTCCGGCTCCGCTTGGAGTTTTGCCTTTAGTTCCAAATACTCATTCCTGTTGGGCTCCACATAGACAGTACTTGGCGCCGTGCCATACAGCATGGTCTCAGGATGTAAGTACTGCCGTCTGACGTCGAAATTCGGGTTGTACGTGTAAGCTCCAGGACTGGGGTACTTGTACTCATACCTACTTCCAGTGCTGGTCGGAGTAGCTTTGTCTGGCTCTAGGATCCCTCTGAAGAAATGTTCAGCATCCTGAACAGTAGATGGCTCTTCCCGAGGCTCAATGGTGCTGACTGTGTAATTTGGGCTCCGCAAGGTTGGATCCCTTTCATCTTCAGGTGTATTCCTATAGTTGACCAC